>JAPMOB010222098.1:0-15997 GCA_029875015.1 Lepomis gibbosus | reverse complement strand
GCAAATTCAGATAAGAATTCAGAGTACGGACCAGGTGCTCGGTACACTACAACAAATAGAATTGGTTGCAATGATTTCCAACTTGGGTGTGAAAGACCAAGAACAAGGCTTTCAAATGAGTTATAATTTAATTTAGGTTTAGAGCTGATGACTAGGCTAGAGTCGAAGATAGCTGCAACTCCACCTCCTCAGCCTGTGCCTCGAGGAATGTGAGTATTAATACGACTGGGAGGGGTGGATTCATTTAGGCTCACATATTCTCCATCACCATCATTAGTTCATTTACTAGTACACCTTTAGAAGAGAGAGATCTGATTTTTAGGAGTCCACATTTAAGTCTCCTAATCATTTGCACTATTGCTCTTGTGGGTTTTTTTTGTGGTTTTATGCACAGCTCCTCTTCTGTTTACCTTTGATCTAAATAATTTCAATGGTTTGAGGACAGACACCGTCACTATAGGGTTTTCACTAAGTAACTCCTGGAATGGAGGAGCAGAGAAGTGTGTTAGACTGCGACTCTGCGTCCTGGTCTCAAGTGTGGGTTGTCAAGACTAAATACATTTATTACAACAATAAACTCCACCCATATCACATGTTTGTGAGAAGGGTTTACATGGCCTTTATTTTGTAAACTAATCAAAAGTTGGTGTTCATATATTATGTGGACTGTAGAGAGTGCTGCTGAAGGAATTTCATCATGCCATAATAACCTGACCTGCAAAAACAGATCTGATATTGGTGAGTAAGATAAATTATAAAATATTGGATTTTTTGAGAAAATCAGCATTTGATGATGATTTTGTTGACTGTGCTAATAGGAAATCTTTATATTGTTTGTTATATTTGCTCTCACAGGACCAAACAGAGTATTGAGTCGAACTACAGCTATCCAAGGTATGTTATCAATTTACATATTTCTGCGTCAATTGCAGGCTTGCTATAAAAATTACTACTTTGCTAGAACTGGAGTCAGCAACATTTCACAGTGGATGACATGACATGATATTTTAGCCCTGACTTGAGATGTAAGGGGGGATATTGTTCTGTTTTAGAAAAGTGCATTAGTCCAGCTGTGACAGAGAGATTTTATAATGAATATGTATATTTAGCAATTTTAAATCCTCAAAGATTTCTTTCAGAAATGATTGGCAGTGATCGAAAGCCGAGAAAACTACAGCATTAAGTGTAAACATTTTTCACTGTAGGCTCTGTTAAAGGTTGTTATAAACTTATGATGAGATGGTTGAATGACTCCTTTATGGCTCTTAAACATTTAGTATCTGACTGAAATTCTGTCTGAACCCTGTTCAGACCAAAAATGGCACTGAAAAAACACAAGGATCTGTGTTGGTGTGGGAATGTTGCTTTAGATAGAAGCTAAATGATGAAATATACAACCAGTCTAGTTGGCATCTCCTTATAGGCATGGCCAGATTGTTAGAAATTAGGGACAAATCCACTCTTCTCCTGTTTCCCAATCCTCCCAAGACCTGTGGCCTGTACTACGAAGAGTTCAACCTACGCAGAGTTAACTTGGGGTTATCAGGCAAACTCAGGGTTGACACTGGAGTTAAACAGTACTACGAAGGTGGATAAGATGTTGGTTAGTTGAGTTCGTGTTAACTCTGTGTTATGGGCTCATGTTGAATAAAGTTGTAAAGGTCCGACTGCACATAAGGTCCATTTTAATAGAAAAAAAGGAGCCAGCGGAGAGGGGGAATAATCTAAGACAGAATTTCATTTCCAAGGTTAATCTGCAAGTAAAAAACTTATATTCTCTGACATTGTAGTCACACATTTATGAGAGAAACTTAACTCTGCAAGGCTGCAACATCACACACATGTCTGTCGTGCATTATGCCTGCACTGGAAAGTTAAATTAAACTTTGCAATCGGATTTAGCAGTGAGGAAATACTCCTGAGTTTAGCCCACAATCACTCTCATGCACCTTAGAGACTTTGCTTCGGATTGGACGAATTCAGAAGAAACAGAGTGATGTTCGATTTTTTATTAGGCCTACATTAATTTCAGGAAATTTCCGATTTTTCTTCTTGTAAATTTTCTACTTTAATCGAGGATTTTTTTTCTCAGTTATTACCCCTCACCCTGGCTCCACACCTAAAATAATCTATCTAAATATGCAAAAACACTTCAGGAGACTTCAATTATAGCTTACAGATGGGCTAAGAAACTATCCAATTCCTCTCTAAAATCACACAGAGTGCAGGGCTTGCTGTTTAAACGTAATGCTGTTGTGTTCAGAACTTGATTGCAACCGCAGTAGAAGTTACCTGGATAAGCCAGTTACCCCGCTTCGTAGTACAGTCCACTGGGCTTTGATTCTGTGTGGTGGTCAACACAGTTGCAAAACAGAATGAAAACAAATTGACAACATTTTTGCTGGTTAATTATCTGATCCAGCAGTCAATTACTTAGTCTATTCAGCCTTATGCAAAATGTGCCTTATTTTTGTCTGTTAAATGTAGAATTGACAGAAGATGTTTAAGGTTTTGAAACTAAGAAAGGGAACTTGATTTGTAATAATGGAGTTGTGTTTGTATTTTCAGAACTACCGTCTGAAAATGGGCATTTTGTAAATTTCAAGTTGACTAGTAGTAATTTTGTTGAGTGAGTTTCCATTAGTAGTTGAGTCTAGCACAATACATTTTTTGAATGATTACAGGTATCAATAACTTTTACTCCTACACAGAGTAGTTTTAAGATAGAAAAAATGTTTAAAAGAATTGAAAAAAATATAAACATGTGCTTTATAAGGTAAACATGACTTTGAGCAATTTAGTCGAAAGTAAGCAATAGCTGTTTTTTGTTTTTGAGTCTCAGGATTTTGCTGTGACTCCTTTCCTGTCAAATGGATAGTGCAGGGAATTCTGAGTCAGACAAGACTAATTATTGTGTTTCTGCAGACTTTTCTGAGCCATCTTGACTGTTTAAATGCTAAAACATGGTGAGGAGAAATAACAAAGGGCACAGTTTAAAAGTTTTTTCTAGTGTCACTTAAAGAAGTTTTCTTTTAACCTTTATACTCACAGTGTCTAAAGTCTAATAGTCTTCTTTGAATAAATATTAATGTCTTAGTTCTGTTTTGATTTTGGCAATTCATTTACAGTTTTTGCCCAGTAAGCTCAGAAAAGATTCAATTTTTTTTTTTGCACTTCCAAAACACATTTTTGTCTCTTTGTGCTCTTACAAAAAAAGTAACTTTCACTTTGAGATGTGTTTGGCTTTTATAAGATCTTCACCTCAGTAACAACTGACAACAGTAAACTACTTTTGCTAGGTATGATATTGAAAAGTCTGATATTTTATTTTATCCATAGCTGGTCACCTCTTATGTAGACATTCCTTTCATCTGTTGTAGAAAGTTATTCCTGATCCATGATGTGAAGCAGATTATCCAGCTATGAGTAAAATGTTGAGGTGATAAACAGCTTTAGAACGTGAACACAAATCCTACATTAACATTCTTCATAAACTCTCACTTTTGTGTGTTCTTTTTATTTTCGTATTTTACAACTAATTTGATTGTGTTAAAATGTTTTTCAATTGGGTATTAGTAGTTTTGTTTACGATTTTGCTGCAGAGAGAGATTGTCCCTCTTGGAAGTTGAGACCTTTTGTGTCGTGTGAAAAGCCTGAAGTTGTGACTGGAATTGACTGTGATGTAATCCTCTTCAAAACTCGGTCATGATGATGTAATGTAACCCAACAAATGGGAATCTGTGGGCTGCTTTGGACGGGCTGATGATGACTGTATCAAAATTTTACATGCATAATAGATAGCTGATCCCTATCTAAAAAAATTATTTTTATTTATTTATAGTAAGACACAGTGTAACCCAGTGTAAATGTTTAGTGGCAAAACCTATGATGAAAACCGCTGTTATAATCTCAATGCTGAACTGAAATCGTGGAAAAATGTTGACATTATAGAGTGCTAAAATAATTAATTTCATAATTTAGTAGATCTGCAGAAAATTTGATACATTTTGATAACTGATTAATCATTTAAGTCTTTTAGTAATCAATATCTGCTGGTTCCAGCTTGCTAAATGTGTTTTCTCTCTTGATATCATTTTAAATACGTGATACATGTAACAATACAGGTTACATTTTATAGACCAAACAATCAAAAAGAAGAAAGAATTGAAAAGAATAGACAGAGTAAGTGATAATGACAATATGTTTTAGTTGTAGCCATAAATGTTATAATTCAGCAATAAAATTAAACTATTCCTCATTTAGCTGGTCACCCTGTGGTAGTATCTCTCTGTTTTAGTGTTTGAACCTCTGTCAACATTTGATCTGATCTAGAAGGTGATCTTCTTGTTTATCTCTTATATTTCCCTTAGTAGTAAAAACACTAGAAAAAACAAGAATTTAAAATAAAACTACCATACATGTATCAACATGACTATCAGGCTTTGTGTGGAGTAGGTGTAATAACAGAACTTAACACTGGAGGGTGCTGTTGTATAAAATCTGCAAGCTCATGTGACTGCTCACTCTCCTGTATTAGGCCTACATCCCTGTTGAATGAGTGCAGTGCTTTTAATGAAAAAAACATTTCAGTTAACGAAATGAGGCTCGTAGTACCAAACACTCGATAATTGTCTTTTATTAAGCATCGGTCAGTAAAAGGAGAAAATTGCTTTGAAATTGCTGATCATAGACATTTTCCTATAGCGTCTTAGAGGATATTTACAAGTTCTGTGTTTGAAAGTTTAATTGTGCTACATGCGTTGAACAACAGGAAACCACAAAGATCATATTCTACAAAGTAAACTGGTACAAAGTATGAAACTTTACAAAACAAACATTTCTCCAGACACGACAAGGTACAGACCTGTGTGAGCTGAACAGAGGTGATTTATTCCCTGAAGAAGGGGGAAGATTCTGAAAATTTAATTATGTGTCTGCATTTGGCTTAATCCTCTAGTGTGGCATATTGTGCTTAAAGACATTGATACTTATTGATATTATACCTTGTGCTTTTGGAAAATTTGAACCAATGTGTACTTTTGTATGTTGACATTTATTTGCATGGATTTAATACAGAAAAATAATAAAGTGCAGTTGAGAAAACAAGAAAAAAATATATAAAAAGCAATAAGGAAATTTTATATTATTATGGCTATGGCTTGTTTGGAAGTCCACTATAGTGACAGGCCCAATTCCAAAGAAGTTGTCAGTGTTTAGTGTGCATGTCTGACGGTTGTGTGATTAATGTTAATGAATTGTCATTCTTCACTTAGACACCCGCCCAATTAATTTAGTCTTTTTTTCTGTTTCCAATGCTTTAAATAGTTAAATTCATATGACCATACGTCAGTGTGACATTGTGACATTTTTAAGGGCTGGGCTGCAACACATCCCACACACCAGTGATTGTTTGTATAGTTTCCTGTAAGCCTCTGTAACCCCCCTTTTGCCAGACTCTTTTGTTACGTTTGTTCCTCAGAGCTCCACAGCACCATCTGACCAAAGACATTGCTGTAACTGAGCTTTTCTTGCTGTCCCGGGCCCTCCCTCTGCAGGCTCGGCATGATATTTATAGAATTACAGAAATGAACACATCCTCAAAAGGATGCCTCAAGCCATTGCCATTTTTGCACTGTCATTCTGCACAAAAGACTCAAGCACAAGGCTGATCTTGTAATGGAAAAAACACACGAGTGCTGTGTGCATAATGTGGCTACACAACTTAATCTAAGTTGTATAGCCACATTATGCACACTCAATGACAGACTGACGGCAATTGTCCTGTCTGAAGGAATGCTTTAACCTCTAAAGAGCTGAACAGCTCACAAATAAGGTTTTGAAAGATCTTCTTGTCTGTGTTATTGTGTTATTTGAGGCTGAAGCTAGACATGAGGAAGAGTGCAACAGCCATCATTAGAGATGTCAGTAGTTACCAGACAGACAGCTCTGCTGCACAGCTCTCTCTGTCACACACGGCTTGTTCCTATTCCATTCACATTTCACACTCACTCCCTCCACGTGAGTAGGTAGCTGAAGTGAACATACACATTATACACAGAAGCAACAGCCCCTTAGTTTCTGGTAGTGTGAAAAAAAGAGAGAGTGAAATATAGGCATGATGTGTCAGTCTGACTGAAAGGCCCACACTCCAGTTTTCTGTTCACATCATGTCTTCAGGCTGCACCAGACTGACGCCACAAGTGCGGAGGGAGAATTAGAAGAATGGCTGAATGAATGAATGCGTGAACAGAATGTAAACAATGTGTATATTTAGAATAGGTGACTAGTCTTTAAGGACTGTCTACTAATTAGGCTACTTCCTTGCATCAAATGTGAGCCATCCAGTCATCTTAAGAATCACCATGGAAACAGTGGTCGTACACTCTGACGAGTGAGTCTGCACCTGTTTGTTTTTGTGTATTGGCCCTTTTTCATGTAAACGTCCACTGCATCTAAGTGCAAGTGCACAGGAAAGACATTAGAGGGAGGGCTATGGATATCTAATATATCAGTCTGTCAGCATGATGACCTGATTCTCTGTGTGTTTATTTGCTGTACAGTTTTAATTGTCATTCGGGTTCCATTAGCCAGGTCAGAGCGACAGATTCAGCGTGCGGGGCAGGCGTTGGTCAAAAGCAAAGGCACGGAAAAATCTAACTCAATATGTCTAACTACCATACATTGTAGATACTTAACTTAGCGTAAAGATTCACTACTCAAAATAGATGCTTTGCAGCATGCTTTCATGATATGTTGTAAAGTTCATAGCCTAATGTTATAAAACCATGCTCATTATTATTAATGTAATACATAGCATGAGAGCACCAGATGATCAACACCTAGACTGGTCATATGTTTGGAGTCAGGTGCGTACAGAAAAGCAGGATGCAAGATATTTGGTTGAACTAAAGTGGCCTACAGACACACAAGGTATAGGTCTACCTCCATGCTGTTTGTGTGCCAGAAAGGCGAGCTGTGCGTAGCTGCGAGGAGGCTTTATGTTTGTAAGAGATGTCATGTGAACTCAGATGAGTATAATGTTTTGGATTTCTGGAGGCGAACTACTTGCGATGATCCACAGTGTGTAAATAATCAAATTAGCTTTAGAAATGGATGTAAAATTAAAGTGCTGTGTTGTCTCTTTATTTTCTCCCTCTATTCTTACTTTGCATTCTCCGTCAATAGCTTTCTCCTTCAGATCCCAGTCCTCTCGTCTGTGTTCGTACAGAATGAGCAAGTACGGCTCCCTGAAATATGTCAGAATCTGCTGTTCGAAAAAGGAATGCTTACATTTCTAACATTTTGAGATAAAACAGTAAGACATACTGTCATCTGTGTGAGTTATCAGAAAGAACAATTCTTTGGTTCTTCACATTGCACAAAGGAGAGAAGGACAGACATTTACAGGGAGACAGTAGCAAACAATACCAATGTATCTACTATAGTATATCGTCTAATAAATGCAACTCCATCAAAATAATGCAGTACATGTATTGAAATGCAAAACTATGAGATTAGCACAATATATTTGTCTAAGAGTTCTTTTAGAAAATATCTTAAAAATATAAATTATTTAGATTCTTTACCTTGTACAATAAATGTGTTTTTTTGTAATATTCTACATTTGTAGTTATACATGTACAATATTCACACTCCTACAAAACTGGAGGTTCAACATCGAGTGCTGTCTTTCCAGCCATGGTGATGCTCATGAGTCATTTTATGTGAAGTTCAGATTATCAGATACAATAGGAATGATAACTCCTCTAAACACCTTTGAGAAAGTTTTGAAATGACACGATTTGATTTTCTCCAGATTTAAAATTAACTGCAATTACACCAATCTAAGGGACACAGAGATATTTAGAAACAAGCAAAAATAGGTTAACAAACAAGAATAAAGAAAAAAATCATGTTAAGGTGCTCTCTCTTGCCAGCAGTCGGGCACAATGGGAACAAGACGGAAAATCGATGGATGCAGCCTCACAGTGTCTCCCTGTTGTCGAAATGTATTTTGTGCAGTAAAAAAAAATCGAAGAGCAAGACACTAAACTCTGAACAGACTGAAAGACTTGATTCTCCTCAAGTTCACACTTGAGACTAGAGACCAAGAATGCTACATAACAATAAATATACTGTACATGAAAGATAATCATTGCACAAACTTATGTATGTGTTGTCTCTCTGTCTCTCTTTATCACTCATACAAACATATACATAAAACATGGGTGACAACATTAACTAAGGCCAGTTTTGAGGAAGAAAGGTAAAGGAAGCAAACTATACATTTTCCTAACACACTTGGACCTTTGTAATGCCATAATTATACACTGTATAACCATATCTTAAAAGAAAAATGTAAGTTTCCCCTTCACACTGCAACGTACAACGTTACTTGAACTATCTCAGTTGAATGAGTTTCCCAGTGTCACTGCCATGTTTCAATGCCCTCTGTGGTTTGCTACTGAGTGGACAGCTTTTGCTATATTGGCTTTAACGTAGTATCCTGGGATGTCAGAAAAATAGGTTTTTGTTTATAAAAATGATATTCTGTACTCTTACAACCAGGCTGTAATTATTAGAAGATAATCTGGGCAAAAACAAATGTATAAATAGTTAAAAAGTTATCAGGCAGGCGTTCTTTGCCCTTTTTAAAACCTCTTAGATCAGAGTTCACTGCTAATTAATTTATTCAGGAGTCCGTGGTAGGAAACAAGTGAGCAAAACCTAACATCTTTCCCATTGTCCACAAGGATTCTATTTTCATGAGAGCATTTTGCATTATAATTCTTCAAATGTTCCTGCAAATGTTTTCAGTGCCTTTCATATATTGTGAAGTTCAGTTTAGTTTACTGTGCTTCTTTTTTCCCCTTACTTCCTCCTCTCCTGTATGTTTGCGCAGTGGTCTCTCATTTATTAAGTTAAGTTATTATTCTAACTTTAAGCGTTTGGGTGACTCTTCTCTCCCTGAAGTGGCTGGAGATCCTGAGCCACATGGTTCTCCTGCCCTTCTAACGGCAGTGTGCTGTTCCCGAGCTTCCTCTGCAGGCCCCCCATGTGGTTGGAACCTTGCTGGAAGCTGGAGTGATGGCCAGCTTTGGGGCTGGCTGTTTCCAGGAGTCTTTGGGAAGGGTTGGTGCGTGAACCATCATGCAGGTGCTCCTCCTCATCTGTGTCGGCATCGATGAATTTATTGATGGACGCATCGTGGAACGTGAAGATGCCGGGCAGTAAATTCTCCGGGCTCTTGCTGGGTGTCCTGTTACTGGCAGTTGTGTAGATAGACACCTCAGGACTCTGGACTGACGAGCTGTCTGAGAAGGCCCCTGTCCCTGAATCCTCCCGATCTCTGAAGTTGACCTTGAGAGAGCGGCTTTTGAGTGGTTTGTTGAAATGCAGACCCTTGGGGCTGTCAGGACCGGGCTCGGTGCCTGGTCCTGTCAGGGGTGTGGTGGTGCCCTGGGATCCTTCATGCTCATTCTCCATGGTGGGCTCCAGGCTGGGGTTGGTGCTGACCCTCCCTACCATGTTGCTGACAGGGCTGTGGGAAAAGCGAGAGCTCTCAGGAAAGTCAGTGGCACAACTGATGAAGCTGTCAAGGCTGGACATGCTCCTCATGTCTGTAACTGCCTCTGCTGTGCTTGAGATAGCTTCAGTGGGCATGTTTCCCATCTCAAATTCAGCTCTCAGCCTGCCTGCTTTGGGCAGTGGCCCTTTTTCGTTGCTGTTGACGTTGGGTTGTGACTGGGCCATGTCCATCTTATTGTACATCTCCTCCAATTTCTGTACGCTGAGATGCTGTGGGCTGCTAGAAGGCTTGGCCTGCTCTTGGTAGCTTGATTCGAGAGTCTTAGTGGGGTTGCTGGGGCTCATCTGTGACTTGAGTTTGGGTGTCCCTTTCAGCTGAGTTAGAGCCACATTATTATCATGCACCTTCTTTTTTTCTTCACTATTTTCCACCATTACATCCATGAGCTCTACACTGCGGCCAAATGTATCTTTAATGTTCATAGAGACAATGCTACCATTTCTCTTAGCCCTCTCCAGAGCCTCCCTTCTTTTGATGGCTTTCTCCTGCCTCTTTTGTTCTTTATAGAACTCAGAGAAGTTATTCACTATGATGGGGATAGGCAGGGCTATCACCAGTACTCCAGCAATGCAGCACAAACCTCCAACTATCTTTCCCAGTAGAGTTTTTGGGTAGATATCACCATAGCCAACTGTTGTCATAGTAATGGTAGCCCACCAAAAGGAAGCTGGGATGCTTTTGAACTTGGTGTCCTCTTCATCCTTTTCTGCAAAGAAGACCAGACTGGAGAATATCATGATGCCCATGGCCAAAAAAAGAATGAGCAGGCCCAGCTCATTATAGCTCCTCCTGAGAGTGAAGCCCAGAGACTGAAGACCTGTGGAGTGACGAGCCAGCTTCAGAATACGCAGGATCCGCATGATCCGGAAAATCTGAACCACTCGACGGACATTCTGAAATTGCAGCACACTCTTGTTGGATTCTGTCAGAAAGATGGTGACATAGTAGGGCAGGATGGCCAGCAGGTCAATAATATTCAGAGGACCCTTAAAGAACTTCCACTTGTTGGGGGAGGAGAGGAAGCGAAGCAAGTACTCCATGGTAAACCAGGCAATACATACAGCTTCCACGTGGGCTAGTTGTGGGTTGTCTGTGGGGTGGCCAAACTCATCTGTGTCCTGCAGCTCTGGAAGGGTGTTCAGAGACAAGGCAATGGTAGACAACACAATGAAGAGGATGGAGATAATTGCCAGGATCTGGAAAACACAGAAGAAAACACCAGTGAAAATACAGTTGTATACACAAAATGCCTGGGGAATATACCCTAGTGCTGCATACCCATCTTGTGCCATTTTCTAGGGATAGTAGTGTCGGTTTGTCCACCACGGAAATAAGTCCGGACTGAAATATGTCGACAATTATTGGATGGATTATCATGAAATTTTGTGTAAACATTCAAGGTCTCCAGAGGACGAATACTACTGACTTTTCCCCAGTGCCACATTGAACCTTTGTGGATTTAAGAGAAATGTCTTGACAACTGTTGGGTCGATTGCAAGGAAATTTAGTAAATTCATCTCCCCCTAAGAATGTATCCTAATAATATGAACCTCTAACTTTTCATCTAGCGCCATCATCAGCTTAAAATGTGGTGATGGGGTGGTGATGGCGCAATAGATAAGACTATGTCTTTGGTGTGAGAGACCCGGGTTCCATCCCCCACTGTGATCCAACCCTGATTAAGACACTTAACCCCTAGTTGCTCCAGAGGCGTGCGACCTCTGATAATGTATAGCAATTGTAAGCCGCTTTGGGTAAAAGCGTCAGGTAAATGAATAAATGTAATGTTCATTTGTCCTTTGGTTCCAAAAACCAGCAAATAGTATTGACATCCCCATCTGCCTCAGTTTTACTTTGTGTTAAGTGCTAATTAGCAAATGTTAGCATTCTAACACGCTTTATCGACTGAACATCAGAAATCTAACATTTTTATTGGGAGCATGCTAACATTAGCCTTTAGCTCAAAGCATCACTGTGCCTAAATACAACCCCACAGAGCTATTTGTCTTGTTTGGTAGTCTGTAGTTTATGAAGGTCTCTTGAGGGTCACTTTGAAAAAATACTTACTTAGTAAAGTGTATTGGTGTGTTGGTAAGGTGACAAATCAAATGCAAAATATGGATGGTGTCAGTCTAATTGTCTGTTGAATCCAGGCTTTTAATCTTTGTAAAACAAGCTGCAAATGTTTGATCATCAGCACATCACTGCACTGGTGATGGTTGACAGAACTGAAATGATTTAAAGACTTAAAGATAAAAAGGCTGCAATGAATATGCAATAAGCCATCTGTTTTCTGTTTGTGCAAAGGGTCTTTCTCATTACCTTGAACTTGTAGTTGGCATCACACTTTAATATTTAATTTTAAAAATGATCACAATAATACTCCCAACAAACAAGGACAAGTAGATCTGGACAGTATTTCTACAGCATGCATCCCAAATCCTACATTTGAGGGAGTCATTTAGCCTCTTTGTAATATGCAATGTTGAAAGCTGACTGTGACTGTGGATAACAAGTAGAGCTAAATTTAGCAGCTGACTGCCCCTGAACTACACGCTGAAAGTTAAAACGTTCCACCAAAGTGAAATAGTGCTTTAACAATGTCAGAGGAAGAAGGTCAGTCCCGTGAGAAACATGTCAAACCGGTGTGGTTCCATTTGTGACACCAAATTGCATTTCAGAGCTGGCTAAAAGTCCCCCCAACAAATGACGGCATTTTCTGATGATATTAGTTCACGGCTCATTTAAGTTTCTGGTTACATTCTCCAAAGTATTCATAAAATGTCATGTCAGCATTTCAAAAGAAATAGGGTCAGAGCTAATGTGATGTCTGGGGTGGATGGGTTTTTTTTCTCTTCAAGTCTTGATAGATGCATTACAGAGAGAGACACAGAAGGAGTGAGACGAGACAGAGAGAGAGTTTGAGATTGTATACATTTTTTAAAACCACTGCCACTTCTTCTTAGCCACCTCTCTCTCCTATCCTTTAATGCCCAAAGCTACAAGAAAACCACAGTGTATTTCTTGTTTTACGAATCACACCATGCTTGGTCAGTGAGTCTGCCTGACAGACTACTGGAGACCTCTGAAGCATTGAGTGACCTACTAATGATATAATCTGCTGAGTGCAATAGGGTTTGGTTATAGTGCCGGGGATTAAGAGGGCTGCACAGTTGTGGGTGTGTAAGTGTGCCACACCTATTATTTCTGTCCCAGAGTCAATGTGAAATCCAACACAAGGTCACTGTGGAGCCTGTATCTCAAGCCAGTGGTGAGCAGGATTATACCTTGGCACCAATCTGCGGCCATAAGCTCCAATTAATCTTGACAGGTGACTGCTTGTACACCTACCTTGGCCTTTGAGGAGAGAGAGACTAAAAACAAAGAAGCCCTGCTGGGCTGGATGTAACACAGGGTAAAGACTAGAGTAAAGGTATTTCAACTTCACCAGCCAAATAGTTCAGCTGTGAGAGTGTATTAAAGGGCAGACAAAATTTTTTTTACTGAGATCAGAGCCTTCCTGAAATAGCCTGCCCCTGGTCTGGATCCCATGAGACCCAAGTGATGGATGAAAACTCTCAAACACATCCCATTAGAGGTCGTGTTACTGAATAGTAACACCCAAGAGAATAAAACAACTAATATCAACATAAATTATCGCCATTATCACTAACAGATAAAACGATGTGTAGGTTAGAAACCCCAAGGTCTTGTGACATTTGAAAAAGTAATTTTACCGTATCTGCATTGATTTAACATTTCAAAAGATAGAGACGAGCTGAAAGGCACTGGATACTGAGCCCTAGTTCTAAAATGAACCGTCCAGTGGAAACCACACTCATCAGATCAAGACTAATCTATCTTGATGCGCTGACCAGGCCTGAGCATCGCTAATGAATCATGTTGATTACCGAAGACTGCTTTGAAACTGAACCTAGGTGTGTCGTGTGTGAAGAAAAACTGAAGCAAGGCCAGCTCCACCTCCACCTCGAACAGTTTCTCTCTCTTACTCACCTTTCCCCCTCCCACCTGGGTAGTATACCCACCGGGGTCAGCCAGAGAGGAATTATAGGGCTGTGATCTCACCACAGAGGTGACGATAGAGCGAGAGAAAGAAGTGTGTACCGAGGACACGTAGCACAGTGACAAATGTGTGACACAGAGGGAATGAGGCAAATCCAGTCTGTGCTTTGCTGCAGAAACTTGTGAGTTTAATTGGTTAGGCAATATGGTGTGAGCATTTATGTATGATTTGTGAGTGCGGGGGTGATGCTGTTTCAAAAATTAGGAAGTTGAATATGAATGTTTTTATGTAGCTGCCAGACTGAGCAGAGCAGAAAGAGAAGAATGGACAATTAAAGTAAAATGAATATTCTCCCAGTGCATATAAAGTGCACAAATGCACTGTTATAGAGGGTTATGGTTAGTTATATGTTACCTCATTAGCTCTTAATGACACTGCACTGAGGTCAAAGGGACAGCCCATCCCACTTCTTGTTTGCATAAACAAAGGATGAATCTGATCAAGACTGCTGTTATTTCTACACAACCCGATGCACACTCATCTATAACAAATGCAAAACCACACACGCACACACACGCCTAGCTTAGTAATTAGCCTCAAGTCTCCCTTCCCCACAGGCCAGGAGGAAGAAGACTGCATATTTAATATTCTCCTGAAGTGCAAGCTGTCCTGTCCTGGAAAAGGTGTGTGTGTGAGTGGGTGCTCATTGGGCTGTGACGGACTGCGGAGCCAGACAGCTAGCCTAGTTTTCGCACTGCTTTCACCACACAAGGTTAGTTCTGCTTCATGCGTGATCAAAGGATGGCTGGACAGGGAAGGAGAGATTCTATAAACAAATAGCAGGGGGGTTCCTCAGAGAGGCAGCGTCCCAACAGGATTAGGAGTTCAACAGTTGCCTGGTGTGCAGCCAGTTTGCACTTGTTTCCCAGAAGTGAAAAACAAAGCTTTTCATATTTTTTGAGAGGTTTTCCCAGCTAGCACTAAATACAGGTACAAGTACAACTTAGGCTAATGGACATATAATTAGGTTTGCAGGTATTTAGTCATAAGCCAAAGTATTGGAAAAAAATAAAATGTTGACCCTAAGATGGTGCTAGATGAAAAGAATTCATGAGATTTTACCAAATTTCATTAGAATCCATCCAATAGTAAAGATGTTTCACTCAAAGCCACAAATGGTCAACCTCATGGTTGTGCTAGAGTCATGGGATCACCAAAGGATTCATCCTCTGGGGACCATACCAACATTTCATGCCAGTCTATCCAGTAGTTTTTGAGATATTTCAGTCTGGACAGTGGTTGGTGGTGGACTAATGGGCTGTCCAGCATTACAAAATAATATTGTTAAATACAAAGTTTTTGTATTAGACCGCACCCAAAGCCCCATCAAGCTCACAACAGACCTGTTCCTACAGCTCCAGCAGCATTAGTCAGAGCCTATCTAACTTAACTCACTCATTCGCTTATCTTTACAGTATTTAGGATAAAAACGTCACTCTTAAAATGACTCAAAATAACTCCCCAGTGAGCTGATACATTTTGGGAGCGACGCTTAGGATTCCTAATTATTGGTGAATCACAGAGATTACCAAATTTAAATATTTTGTCAGAGAAGTCAGGAGAGACCAGGCAGAAGACTTAACACAAAAGGGAGACAGCAGCCAGGACAAAAAGAGGAGAGTCAAAAAAAGACTTGAGGCGTGTGAGGAATGAATGAAAACAGAAATACGAGACACACAACTAACATTTAGGTATGAGTACAGATGACACGATGAACAAAGTGGCATTGTAGTTTCAAGAAGAAATCTTTTCGTCTTGTATTTAGGACTTTCCCTTCTGTTGTGCTATGTGAAATGCTGATACACTTCTGGTCTGTCCTCATTGTAAATGGATTTGACTTGTTCAACACAGCTGAATCAATGGGATTGTGTCACTTAGTGACTCACTCACTTTATTTTCTCTTAGCACATTGAGTAAAGGGGGACGTCTTAATCCTCTTATTGTTCTACTTCTTCTGTGATTTGCAAATAAATGTTTTCTGGCCTCGTGCTCTGACAGCTGACCTTCCTCCTACACAGTCTGTTGTGGTTGTGCTGTAGTTCCCTCAGTGGGATACAGTGTCAGTGTTGTTTGTTTTTAGTAAAGACTTCAATGGAAAAGATGGATGGAATTACGCTGCCACTAAACAAAGTGGAGACTCCGCACCAGAGAAAAGGATAGAAGCCCATTATAGCTATAAATGCTTACTTTCCAGGGTTACAATCAGCTTTTTGGAAAGTTCCACATGGGACCTGGGTGCAGTAAAACTACTCTCATATAAATATAAACTAATGACAATTAACCCCTCAACATACACTTTCCCCCCCTCTTTTTTCCTCATGCAT
>JAPMOB010222091.1:0-18827 GCA_029875015.1 Lepomis gibbosus | reverse complement strand
ACACGAAAGGCATATTTTTGTGCAGGTTTTACCTTTTTATGCCTATGGTCTTAAACTTTTGATCAGCTGATGAACAGCCTTTTTGAGTTTAAATGCAGTTTTCAATAAATTGCCTACTCTCTATTTTTTGTCTCTTGCTCCTGTTTCTTCTTTTGGCATTTTGAAGCAGTACTTACAACCCGGTTATGATCCACCAGCACGAAATGCGAGTACTTGCAATTTTTCCCCTGGTCTTAATATTTTCATCAGGAGTGTATGTATGCTACTTTACCTTGTCTGTACAGTATGACTCACACTATCATTTCTATCTTCCCCACTTCTTTTACAGGTCCAGATACAGATTATGATTATGGTAAGGGCTTTTTACAAGAAACCTAATTATAGTATTGTCGTTTTGATTCTCAGTGTTGTCAAGGAGTTAGCTGACCTGAAAAATCACAGCCTGATGGTTCTTGAATGCATGATTCAGAGTCAGAATTGATTTAGTTTATGTTTTTTTTTAATATAAACCCATGCCACACACAACAGTATTCATAGCCTATGATGACTGTGGCTTAGGGGGTAGAGCGGGTCTCTTACTAATCAGAAGGTCAGCCGTTCGATCCCTGACTCCCCCAAATTGCATGATACTGAACCCCAAATTGTTCCCAATGGTGTGTGAGACTGTGTGAATGATTAGTTTATGTTGTGATGTGTGCTTTGAGTGGTTGGTCATTGGATGTATAGTGGCTGGTTTGAATGTATCAGTAACGTCGACCCTTCATGATTGTATCAATACACCAAACAGTTATAGGTGATACAGGTGCTCAACAAATGAAATTGTGCATAGGGCTCCAAAACACTAAGATGCAGTGTGTTCTGGCTTTGTTGAATAAAAGTTTGGTTGACTGTGGCGTCAAATAATTAGAATATTCTGAAAAACACAGTTCTGCATAATAAATTTTACTTTTTATGCTTAAGTACACTTTATTGATAAAAGAAAAGTATGTTTTAAATTACTTTGAAGGCATACAGAAGAGGATTAGGGCCACATGTGAAAAATATATTTAAATTCTGAGTTTGAAGTCAGGATTCTGACTTTATTTTTAAGTGAAAATTTCAACTCAAGCACCTTTTCACATTTTAGTCTGTCTTTCACCAATGAATAATATAATGTAGTCTTAAAGCAGCAAAGCAAACCACAACCCTAAAAGACCAAAGAGTTATGTCACAGGTCTCTACAGCCCAACTGATACAGGTGTTTTTAAGCGAATACTGATATAAATAGTTGAGAATTACATATATCTAGTATATTTAGGGCCATTATTTATTTTCATAAGCATAACATACATTTTTTATGAGGATATGTCTGAGTAGAGAGAGTTTCCCCACATACTTAATGGTAATGCTTTATTTTAAAGGTCTGTAATTTCTTTGTGTGCACAAACTGTAGCGAATTAGAAACTAGAATTAGAAAAATTTAGACATTCCAAATTGCTGGCTGGTCAAGGTAACATAGAAGAGTACAAAATAGCAATGCAACAACACATGAATCTAAACTAAATAAAAGTTAAATCAAATGCTAGTCAAGCATTCGCTGCTTTCATTTTGCACACATAGTGATACTGATATGCAGTTATCTGCTTGATACTGAAAATATTGACCTTCTAATATATCTGTCAAGCTCTAATCTCAACAAATATATTTTATGATCTTTACAAACACAGGATTTATTGCAGGACTGCCGACCTGGATTGTAAAAGTATAGATGATATTATGTCCTCTCTATGTCTATAACAAGTCTGAGCAATGTGTGCATCATTGATTTGAGTAGCTCTGTATTTCTTCCTGTGTCTTTATTGTTTTGTGCGTGATGACTTTAGACTGTCTCTACAGAGTCTACAGATAATCTTTTGTGTGTTTTCAAACCCACTCTGTATCTTGTGTTTTTCCACCAGTAACCCCGACTGCAGAGACTCACAGACCTGAGGAGGACACTTTTGGGGTGAGTGACTGAAATATTAAACATAATGAGCGTTTAAAGTAGTGCACATACAGCATATTGATACTGACTTGCAGTTATATGCCTGATACTTACTGATAATATTGACCTTTAAAAATTTCTGTTAAGCTGTAGTCTCAACGAAAAATGTATTTTGTGACAACAGACACAGGATTTATTTTCTTGTCTATTCTAGTCTCTGGGTTTTGCCTTTTCTGCTCTTGAAGCAACCTGGAGATGCTTCTCTGCTGTCACTTCATCATAGAGACATAGATACATAGATAGATGATTAACTTGTCACCATCACATTATTGACTGTGAGCAGTGAGCGGTGACTCAGGAGTCCTCTGCACCGCTATCTTCTCTAAGACTGGGGAGCCACTTGAACTGAACGGCTTTAAAAATGATTTAGGCCAAAAGCAAAGATGCAAGATGTTAGGAGAGACACACTCCTGATTTTTATTTATAATTCTAGCTGCTAGGAGCAACTTTTAGCTTAAGATGTTTAATGAGCAAGATCCCTGGTTTTGTCCTGGGCATTCTATAAGTATATTAACCAGCCAATTTACATACTGACATTAATCAGCTACAGTACAATACACTAGTGATAGCTAAATTAAAAGTCCTAGTACAGCGACTTAGCAGAAGAATTGTGCACTTTGAAATAAAACCATGAAATTTGGTATACATATAGGTAATGACATTCCAAAAAAATGTGGATACTGGGCCATCGTAAATTTTCAATGTGGCGGCCAATGCAGCAGCTTGTTACAACAGTAGAAATTTGCACATTTGTCCACTCCTGTTATGGACACTATTCCATGTTGCAAGAAGAGTTGTAGTATTTTAAATACATTTTCCTCACTTGCCTATGCCCAGGTGTAAGATTATGAAGTATTTCATTGCAAATTATTGTTTGAAATTGTTTTTGAGTTTATGGTCAGAACTGATTTAACAGCAGCAACTGATTGTCTGTCTGTCTGTAAACTCTGGGAGATAATGACCATCATATTAAAATACCAGTGGGAAGTTTAACAGGAAAAGAAAGAAACCTGAAAGTTTCGTTCAAGAAGTGTTGAGAGCAGAGAGTGTTATTTTAATCTAGCCTTTTCTTCTCCTCCATTCACTCTCAGTCATGTGCTTCTGTCTGAAAATCCCCTGGTGGCTGGTGAGCCTGAGAGTTGGTTTGAAATGTAATTGAGTTCATCTTTTTCCTGTAATTGACTGGGAAAAGATAACTGTCGAGGCTGAGCTTTTGAAGGAGCATGGGGGAGTGTAGGTGTGTGTATTGTTCCTTTACATAGTTCTGTGCTTTACTTTTGTGTTACGATAAATATGAATGGCTGTATTCGCCAAAGTGTGTCAAAGCGTGAATGACACATACAGAAATTGTCATGAAAACGTTCACAAATGGAAAAAAGAAGCCCCACTGGCGACCCTCTAGAGGCTGCAACATGTCATTACAACTCTACTACTACTATGAAATTGCTGGACATAACTAAAGCATACTGAGGATTCTCAACAGCAGGGCATCTAGCATGCCTCCTGCCTTACCAAAGCAGAGACTAGAAAGCTGACATCAACTGTAATTCTTCTGTGCCTCCAGCTGCATCGATGTACAAGTCAAATGACGGCGCTGGTGCCTGAAGAACAACTGATTTTGCAGCATGAGAACTCTCCTTTCATTTAGCTGTTTTCCTTTTGTCCTCTTTGCCTTTCATCTTTATAGGTCTCAATAGCAGTAGGCCTGGCAGGGTTTGCCTGTGTGATGCTGGTGGTTCTCTTCCTTCTCATCAACAAGTATGGGCGACGCTCCAAGTTCGGCATGAAAGGTAAGAAGCTGGACATCTCTAAGTTTATAAAGATTTGTTATGTCTGTATTCAGGTGCATGGTGTGTGACATTAATAATTCCTAATGGTGTGTAGGGAATGGACTTACTAAGGTCAGTACTGGTACTTGTGGATGGAATAGCTGGTGAAACTTGTGCTTTGCCATTATCTTTGTAGTATTCAAACATCCATACATACAATAATGAACAGGTGGAAAGATGAAGTGATGAAAAGCAAGGAAAAAAAGGGAGGAAAGGATGCTGGCATGTGAAAACGAGAGAATGTGAGTCTCACAGAACACAGAACCTTGAGCTTAGCAATATCAGTGGTAGGAGGAGTTATAGGAAAAAAGGACAGATCGTGAGAGGCAACAAACCATCTGTTTCCCCCTTCTTTCTCTCTTGATGTGTCTCTCTCTCTTTGCTGTAGACATTTTCAGCAGTGACTGATTTGTATGTTGAGGTGTCCTCACATCTGTATGAAAAAGAGAAGAAATCAGTGTTAAGGAAATCAGCTGACCTGAAATCAGTGTTGCTTGTATTAGCTGTATTTACTGACCAATTATTTAGTTGGTGTGTTACTGAGGAGTTAATGTCGGTGTGACCTGGGTTTATTGGCGCCTGTTGTACCTATGCTAAATTCTTCTTACATCTCTCTTCCCAGCTTATTTGCCTGTTTGGTTCTGTGTTCTGGGGCCTCATTTATAAAACTGTGCGTAGGATTCACGATAAAAGGTAGCTTATGCACAAAATATTGTGTTTTATAACATGTCCCACGCTGATTTCCCTTTGTACATCACAATCCACTCGAAAGTTACCAAGTTACCTTGTCTTACCCTTTTGATGATCAAAGTTGCCTGTAGTCAGTGACATGCCCCTAATTAATATTAATATACTGACTGCATGACGATAAAGGTGGCAAATTCTCACAGAAAATCTAAAAAAATAAATTTTATTTTATCCAGTGTGACACTAAATTTATTGTTTGGGAGGTTGAAGCAAGAGAAATGTTGTATGTACAAAAGGCGCACACACAGAAGGCGCATTTGTACCCAAGAGAAAAGGGGACATTGGGGCTTCACCCTCTTGATGAGCAACCTGCAGGAAAAAGAATCCCTCCTAACAGATGTGGAGGAGTACAAAGACATGCAAGACGTAGCAGATCACCCAGGTTAATAATTTGGATTCCCTTGTTTGAAAAGAGAGTAAACCAAATGCACTCAGGTTTTGTTTAACTATTCACACAAACACTAGATAAGGATAAGGATGAGTCAACAAACATGTGATAATAATATATTTGCTGGACTGAGGCATCGAAAACACCGCCAGTTTAAAGGTATTTTGTCCTGCTGGTCTTCTGATTAGTTTTACGAGAGTACATTTCACTGCATGCAAGTATTAATTACAGATCAAAATAAAAATGATTCCCGATTAAACTGTAAACCATATTTGAAGTGTTCTTTTGCAAAAACACATATCTCTGTTTGTTTTAATTATCCTTAATCATAGTTCTTTTTGAGTGCACTGCAGGGGAAATCAATCAAACGGGTGTTTGTTTATCCATTTAATGCTTTTTATCTGTTTTTTTCAAATAATTATATACATGTATGATATATTAAGTTTATATTAAGAGGTAATATTTTGTTGTATTTTACACCATAATATCCATTTCAAACTATTCCATCCTTCTGCCATCTGATTTGCAGTTTCTCATTTCTCCAGTTTATGTGCGTTTACATGACTCACATCACATTCTCCCGTCAACTTTGTTTTTTATAAATTACAAAGTTTGCTTAGAAAGCAGCATATGTTTGGAAATGAGGCCCCTGGCTCTTGGCTTAGAATTTGGAATAGGACCTTTGTCTCAGGCCATTTACATTCTTTACTCTGTTTCTAACAAATCTGAAAGTGAATGTGATATAGACAAATACAGTGTTACATCACTGTTCTGCCCCCTGTTCTACTATTCAGAGGAACAGCAAGAAAGAAAACACTAGGGCTGTCCCTGACTAAGGATTGCTTATAGTCGACTGGTAATCAAATGTGTTTTTGTGCATGGCAATTGGGAGCTGAAGCTAAACTGAGGCTTGTTGTTGACCACTTTCTCGCTCTCTCTGTTGCCTGCCATTCACCAGTCTTGTGCAGAGTTTGCGTGCATGCCCTGCTGCAGACCTTTTTACAGTATATACACTCCATGCTGCCAACAACTGCATGCATAGTCTATTTCAACTAGCCGGCTGTTTAAAAACAATAAAATATTCTTTGTGTCCTTATTCAACAGTGATTATTTATCCCAAAGTACCGCAAAGTCTGGACAACGCGGCACAACACCACTAAAGCTGGGGCTTGTCTCTTCAGCAAGTGTTCCTCCATAGACATAGACTTTATATAAATACTCCACTGCCACTACACACACACACACTCACACGCTACTGGCGACCCAGGGTTAGGGTTACAATTAAAGATTTATTCATGCACTTATTGAAAGTTTTTTTCTTTTTACATGCTTATTTACAGAATTAAACTATATTGTGATAGGCTGTATATATTAACTTATTGGGAGAAAGCTGGTAGATCAATGTAAATCAGACGTTGAGCAACCCCATTTCGCCAAAATAGCATGATCCTTGTTTCGCTGCGAAGCTTCGACTGTGAGATTGACTAAACCCTACATGTGTGGACAGACTACTAGAAAAAGTATAATAATAAGAAAAGGTTAAAAATATGTGTAATAAAAATAATGCATAAATTAGACATAAAAAGTAGTAGTAATAATAATAATAATGATAGTAATAACAGAACATGCATAAAAGATTAGATGTAGGGAGAAACAATTTTCTGCCCATGCATCTGTTATTCACATTAACTGTAATATTGAATATGTGAAAAATAGGTTTAAAATAAAATCTACTTACCGGAAAAAAATAAACAGTGTCTTTTAGTACAGCCAAAAGCTAAACAAGACAAATTTGGGTCCAAATTTAAAAAAGGACAACATATCTGGACTTTTATTCCTAGAATGAGTAAAGCTCCAAAAACACTGGCCCTCCCAAGAGTAAACAATAAACAGCAATATTGCTGTCGGTGTTGGGAGTAACGTGTTACAAAAGTAATGCAACGACAGTAATGTGTTGCTTTTTGCTGAAACGCAGTAATACAACACAGCACTGTAGCTGGAGTAGCTCCCCTGATGGATTATGTGTTAGATTTCTGTAGGCTAAGTGTTTGTGCTTTAACAAATTACTTTCATGATCAGAGAAGCTGCTGTCAGTTTATCCCGACTGATCCTATCAGAGCGTCGGGGGATTCAAATAATATAATACATAATGCTGCTGAACCTTGTGCGTAAATGCACACTACATTTTTCTTAATGTGGAGACAATTAGTCCTATTTCACCCCTCCTCCACTATTAATCAGAAGGGTAATTGATGTTCCCCTTTAAAAGAAAGAGAAATGAAATAACGTCACACATACACACATACAGACACACACATCGCAACATAATCATTTGTTCATAATCAAGTTGCATATCTTGAGGAAACCAGGTAATGTAATTAAAGTTAAGGATAAAAAATAAATAAACATGAACAATACAAACTGATTAGGAAGTACTCCAAATTCAGAGTTTCTCTTGAATTTGTTTTCATCTTTACAAGCTACCCAACAAACAGGTGGAAGTGCTTCCATGCTTTGACAAGACATCACAGAATGGAACAAAGAGGGCATGGACACATCGAGTTTGATTTCCTGCTTCACAGACGAGGAAGTCTCCTAATCCTGAAGTAGTGCAGTTATTACTCCATGGAAAAAATAGGAAGCATGTGTTTCTGTACAATATTAAGTTTCTCATGATTATAAGGAGCCTCAAGAAATATTACTTTTGAAATATACATAAGAGGCAGTGTAAACAAGCCAGACACTGGCAGAGGAAGCTTCCATACACGCCAATATAAAAAAGTAATACTGAACATGCAGTTTATCCAGGGATGGTAGGCCGAGCTCCTGGACCTGTAGCAGTGTGCCAGGACACATCCACAGCTGACAGCCAGTAGCAGCTTCATCATACTGCCCCCTCAGCTGGCAGCTAGAGCTGAGTGTTTGCGCTTTAAAACCCAGAGATAGTGAAAGTTAACTGCCCACAGCACGCAGTGAATCCAAAAGGGATGAGAGAGGGATAAAATCCATTGCTAATGAGTCTGATGAGTTTTCTCTGGAAGGAGCAGGCAAGATCTAGCTTCTCATGTTGTTTTTTTCCTGCTGAATTTCATTTGGGCTCATGTAGTGAGGTGGGGATGGTGTTTTCTGTAGTGTTTGCATGAAGGAAGTGGCACGGCACCTGATAAAGACATAATAAAGTCATGCGTTAACTGCGTTTGAAAATGGCATAGTACAATTCAGTTGACAGAGGGTGCTCACTCATAGAAGCTCCTTAATCTCAACTCTAAAAATGGACTAATATATTTTTATTTCATTACCTGGAAGAATAACTCTTAAGTTTTCATTTCCTTAAAGCACATGAAAGACTTTAACTGAAGTAGGTTCATCACTACAATGTAAGGGGTTTTTGACTTGTGTTCAATGTGAAATTTGAAAATTACAATGAAAGCTCCAAAGGCTCAGTGAGAGATTACTTACTATTTTTGTTTTATGGTATTAAGTGAATAGGGCCTCCAAACCACAGGCATTTTATTTATACTGTAAATTCTCAAATACTGGCCAAGGCCTTAATTTGGCCTGCCTGCAGAAACAATTTCTTTTTAAATTTACTGCACTTGAAACATAACCCTGCCACATCATTCTCATTGTAATGAGAAAATGCTAGACTTTTTTGTTATAAAAAAATATCACTTGTTGTTATCTTACAAAACATCCTCATTGGATGTGCCCAGGATTTGCCCACCTTACATATACCATGAACATGAAACATTTTAGATACAAATAGATTCAGTAAAAAATAATAATAAAAACTCCAGTCTGCACATCAGTCTTTGTAGAACCAGATCAGACTGATTATCTGTGAGGTGGACCAACAGTTTTTTGGGATCAATATGCAAATGCTCTTTTATTGGTTTTCTCTTCCTGTTAGTATTTTTTATTCTGGATCCAACCTTTGCTGATCAGAGTGAAGTTTGTCTGTGTCCACAACTGTTGCTTTGTTTACATTTGGTTATATTGAATCATTATTACCAATATTATCAATATCACCCTGTATTTCTCTAAAAATGTCAACACATATACATTAACAACTTGAGATTGAGATCAAACCGAAAATAGTGCTTTGTATTACATGGTGACATGAAGGTGGCATGAAATTATCTTTCTTTACCATTAATGGACACTTGTTGTTGAGCATGTTTCATTTAGGACAACTCCACCACAAACACGGGCTGAGCCACCTGAAAGGCCTGGCTCTGAAAATCAAAGGTCATACTTAAACAGAGTGCTAGAAATGACTCAGTCAGCTTGACCAGCAAATTTGTCATCAAGATATCACAGCTTAAACTTTGCTCTAGCAAACAACTGACATGACCATTAACGTAAAGAGAAACAGGACTTTGAATAGTTTATTATATTTTAGTAAGCCATCTCCCTCTGTACTGATATTCTCTGGTTTTAATATTCTCGTTCCTGCATCTTTACCAATCGCCTTGACAAACTAAGTATAACGTACTTGTAAATGTATTTCCACAGCACTATCTCCATCAGTACAACAGCGTCATTTCTTACAGGTAGCCTGACCACAAATTCACAACTCGTGTTCCTTGGCTGTAGGCTGAAGTACATACACAAACCAGAAAATGAAAATGAATCTTCATTCAGCTTTCACTGTGATAGGCCAACTTACTGCACACAGATGGGGACAGTCACCTGTGAAAGACTTGGGACAATGCTGTCCACTACCATCTCCATAAGACCAAGTGACGGAATATAAACTCTCATCTTCAGATCTATATAGTGATGTGGCTGTCTCTGATGCTGTATGTCTGGCTGTGATGGTGTTACTGTCTATCTGCTGTACTCAGCTATTTCTGGATCTCAATGACATGATCTGATTAAATAAAAGTGGTGGTGGTGAAGGAAAATATCTGACAGAGGAATGGTGGTTATCAGGGACGTAACCAGGGTTCCAAAATTTGTCAGGGAGGGAGCTGGGAGTTAAATGTAAATCAGTGCACCTTCCAAAATGGACCATAGACAGAACTATTTTGATTGATTTTTCAGACTTAGTGTTTTAATTCACTGATAGCTCCAACAATCCAGAGATTAGGAACTTCAATCATGCTTCTTCAGCTCCTGACCAGACTCCCAAAAATGGCACCAGTATAGTGATGATGCAGATGATGGACAAGGTGGCTCAGTGCAAGATTTCTCTAGGGACAAACAGGGGTCAAAGGGTCTTTCTACCAAGGATTCCTCACCATGACAGAAGTAATGAGTTTCCCTTCAACTTTGTCAGGTGACAATTCCCTGTCAGGCTGGGTTTCTCAGTTACAATAAACAAAAGTCAGAGACGAAGCAAGGGACAGGGCTAGGGTACAGGAGAGAGTCAAGCTGATAGGTTGCTACACCCAAAGGGCAATGTGCTCTAACTTGCTAACTTGAACATTGAGCCTTACATATGCAAAAGCATATGGAGGCAAGGGGGTCTTGACCAAGCTTCCATATGTGACGAGTTGGGAGTGAGAATGTGTTGCAGTGGTCTACCTAGCACATCCACAGGGTCAGGTGAACTCTGAACAGTGAGTCCACAGGAGCAGCTGGAGATCGCTTAAACTGACGTGACCTGCAGGTCCACCATGACATGTGACAATATTGAGCTTTTGTAGCCAGCGGTTTAGACATTGATGACTGTGTGATGTGTTATTTTGAGGGGACAGCAAATTTACACTGTTATACAAGCTTTACACTGACTGCTTTACATTGTAGCAAAGTGTCATTTCTTCAGTGTTGTCACATGAATACTGTGAGTACATCCCCTCACCCTTGTAAATGTGAGGGGTGTACTCACTTTTGTGAGTTTAAATTAAAGGAAGACCATAAGAATATTATAAATATGGATACTTCTTCACATGCTTGTTAGCAGTTCTCTGTTTTGAAACCTTTTCACATCATGTGTCTGTTGGAAGCTCTAACATGTTCCTGTTGACACACACACACACACACACACACACACACACACACACACACATAACTCAGACCCCATGTCTTAAGGGCACACACACAGAAACACCATATCAACCATCTGTTGATTACTTCCATCTGTTCATTTAGTGCCAGTGCCGCCTTACAGCCAACCCACATTACTGCCTGTAGGGCACACACACACACACACACACAGCGCTGACATTTGACTTGCGGCATACAGAGATGAAGTGTGTTGATATGGAGTCTGAGACACTCAAAATGGATGTTTTTAAAAAGATGGAGCCATGCAAAAAACTGATGATTCCATTAGTCTCCTCTTCATACATGCTGTTCCTCTGCTTGAGGAGGAAATGGCATCTGTTTCCTCCTCAAAAGGAATATTGTCATCTTTATCACACTATAATCTGTGTTTACATCCAAGTCTTTTAATGTCCAGGGAGGACTGAGAGATGTCTATCACTCTGTCTGCCACTGGCTGTCTCTCTCCATCTCGCTGAAGCTTTAATGATGAGGCATCTGTCTTCTGGAGTTGTGGAGGTGCAGTGAGCTTTACCAGCATAAATGTACAATTAAAGTCAACAGTGAAAAGAGGGAATGAGCATGCACTTGTACAGTTATACAATATATTTATTCAGCACTTTTAAAGGATCAGGGTTTAGAAGATGAGGGTCAGATGTAACTTAACTTACTGCTGCACCATCCATAAAGATGACCTTCAACTTGAACGTGTTTTAAATTATATTAAGTGATATTCAGTAGGCCTAAGTAGTTTTAAAAAGTGAGCTTCTGATTCTGTGTCATGAACTGTACAATATAGAAGAACCCGTACCTATATAGAAATATCCAGCATTTGCTCTCAGCCTGCAATTTCTTGATGGATAAAAATCCTCCGTGATGTCTTTCTAGATGTAGGTCTGTCACAATAGCTGCTCCTCTTAGGACATTGTTGAACTTCCACTTTTTCAAACTAACAGGTTAAGTGGCCCCTGCTGTCCAAGACTCAAATTCAAATTCAAATTAGCTTTATTGGCCTGAATGTATAAAAACAATATTGCCAAATATCTCCATACTGCAGATTATGGAACATTCAAAACACAACAAACGCCAGCATTACATGCAGCTTGTTGCTGTGACAACTGAGAGTCTCTTCTCTGAACCGTCTGGCCCACCCCAGTGAAAAGGCTCTGAGGGTTTTAGCCATCGTTTTATATTGAATCAGCGGCTGTGTGGTCACTGCTCTGCCACCAATTAGGAACGTTATTGCCCATTTCTGTTCTTTCTGGAAAAGGAAATATCGGTATAGGAGAGACAATTCTCCTCTATGGAAAGGTCACTATGGCTGCTTAAATGAGTCATTGTTAAAGAAAAAAATATGCACCATGTAAACACAGTATCAGCTGAAATAATGAAGCTCTCAAAACTAGATTTGGACATAGCGACACACTGCAATGAGGTTTTACATTTTGGTGTATTTGCTTTCTCTCTGACAGTGAGGTGTTTATATGGATGGAAGGCCTACATCAAGCTTTAGAGGCGCTGGTAGATTTTTTTTGTAAACTTTGGACAGAGTCAGTCTAGCTGTCCCCCAATTCTTCCAGTCTTTATGCTAAGCTAAAACCGTATCCTGACTCCAGCTCTGTACGTAACACACAGACAAGAGACCAGTATCTGTCTTCTTATCTCACATCTCACAATTAGGTTCACATTGATTCAAATGGATCCAGTGACTTAATATGTGATAGATATCTTGTCATCCACAGGATGTTTAGCTTGCATTATGATGTGGTATTTTTTGTTTATATCTATAAAGACGTAGTGAGAAAGACAGGTAACAGGACAAAGAGGTTGTCTTGTTCTTATTCTTGAATTCTGTTTCAGAGGGAATGTAATTCATTTCAATACCTTTCTTTCAGCAGTTGAATCATAGTAATATGCTGTTGAAACAGCCACTGAACTGAGCAGAGTTGGACAGAAGTAAATTGAATTAAAGTGGTAGAAAGAGAAGGAACATTAGAGGGAAGTGCAGGGGAAAGCAGGCAGTGAGAAGAAGGTGAAGATGAGGAGAATTCACTAAAACAAATTAGGGGTTCTTCTAGGGGTGGATGACCTGGCCAAAAAAAAAAATCACATCTATATCTGTTTAATCACAATCACAATCTAAACTGGGATCTTTTTTCTCAATTTTGAAATGCCCCGTTGACTATAGCCCGATCTACGAAAAGTCTACGAATTTCTGCATTTGCAACATTAAAACACAATATAGCAGTAAAGATGATACATGGGTTTCAAAATGTTAATTAAAACCTAAGTTAATGTGAAGTTGTAAGCAGAAGCCAAAAAAAACTAATCATAAAATAACATGTGTGAAGTACTTATTAACAATACTTACAATACCCATAGAAGAACCACGTCAAGTAATTAGTCCAATGAGCATAGCCATTTAGTTGGCTACATTGCTCTATTGGTTTGTTCAGGTAGTGCAGATCAGGTACTCAGGCTAAATGAAGTTTGAGAACTGAAGTAAGAAGACATTACGTGTCGGGATCTTTACGATTAATCTGAAAAGTAGATTGTGGACACCTTATATATCACGATCATGATCTAAAATCGTCAAATTATCCACCTCTGAGATAGATTGATAGATAGATAGATATTTATTAGTCCTTTCAGAAATTCATATTGTGTCATACCAGCAAACATCAGACCAACATCAACAGACTAACAACCAACAACAACTGCTTTGCCAACACAACCATCCCCTGAGTGCTCTACAAGTTATATTAAGGTTATATCAAGTTATATTTTGTTTTTACATTTGATACTGATTTCTTCTTTTTTTTTAATTTATAATTATTATTTTTTAATCAATTAATTAATTTTTAGATTTTATGTCTAATAATACACACACACACACATTGCATTTCATTTATTTATTTAATTTTAATTTTTAAAATATATTTAAATTTTTTAATACACACTCGTTACTGTTTCATTTATTTATTTTATTTAAATTCTTTTTTTATATTTTTATTTTTTAACACGCACACACACGCTTACTGTTTTATTTATTTATTTTATTTCTAATGTATTCTTTAACACACACACAAACACGCTCACTGTTGTATTTATTTAAATTTTTAATATTTTATTTTAATTTTTAACACAAATACACATACGATTTGATTACTTTACGCTTTAATTCCTTGTTTAATGAAATGTATGGGGTTGATTATTCTTATGTAGTATGTATGATGCTTTGGCAATATTGTTACACATTCATGCCAATAAAGCTAATTTGAATTGAATTGAATTAAGCTGCAGCTCCCCGACGCTCCAAGATTCAGATCTGTTTTATCATCTCATTGTTTGTTAAGAAATCCGATACTAGTAGGCACAAATGACCTGCGGCCCGGTTGTTTCTGAGTGATGGCACCCTATACCGTCTGCATGATGGCTCATACTCGCCAAACAAGGGATGTGACACATCTCTAATAATCTCCTGCCCCTCACCAGTCGGGACTCGCAGGTCGTTGTCATGCCAGTTTGTTCTCCTTACTGGACAAAATAAGTTATTATCTTACGTTATCTTATTTTTATTATACACACATAAACAATGTGAAATACCAGGCAATGGAACAAAAAGTTAGTGTGCTTTTCACAAAGGAGCAATAGAAGTGGACCCACATTTAAAAGTCTCAGTTTACGCATAAACTTACACTACAACCATTTGTTATAAATTACATCTGTATTAAAAGTCCATGAAAGTTTAGCATCAATTATTGTTCCTAAGTATTTTTAATCATCTACCATTTCAATGCTCTCTCCATCCATAGTAAGTGGTTGGTGGGTGTTGTTAACATGTTTGGAGTCAAAAATGATTTCCTTCGTTTTCTTGGTGTTCAACAGAAGAAAACTTGCCCTACACCAACCCACAAATTGCTCAAACCGTTTCCTCGTCTTCTTTAATCAAACCAACAATTACTGTATTGTCAGCAAATGTAGTGGTAACATGCTCAGGTGTGTTGCTTCTACATTCATTTGTATAAAGGATAAATAAGACTGGGAAAATAGTGCTCCCTTGTGGAACCCCTGTGTTAATAATTATGGGAGAAGACAATGTCTCATTTAGTCTGACACACTGTACTCGGTCAGTCAGAAAGGACTCTACCTCATGTGACCATTTACTCCTAAACGCAGAAGTCTCTATATCATAATTAAATATATTAAATGCAGATGGAAAATCTACAAAAATAACCCAAACGTAATGTTTGGATTGGTCAAGATGACAATCAATATTTTGCAGCATAAATAACAAAGCATCCTCTGTACTCTTCCCCTTCCTATATGCAAGTTGCACTTGGTACAATTTATGTTGCACTTCCTTAAGGACATTGTTTTAGACAATCTAAGACTTTTCATTACAATTGACTGGTTGATAATCATTTAAGACTGCTTCTGATTCCATCCTGTCTAGCTGCCTTATGTGGATGTGGATTTTTAATGATTTTACCCACCTCCTCTGCTGTTATAACCAAGGGCTGGCCATAGTACACGTGTTGCCTAATCAAATTACTTCAGTGTAAAAATCAGATGTTTCAAATCTAGCATAGAATATATTTAAATCATTAGCAAAAGTCATATCATCTCCATTGTTGCTAACATATCTTTTCTTCTCCTTCCTTTGCTTCTTTAAGTTCCCTATTTACCCATTGTTTATAATTTTGAAAAACCTTAATAGTTTTTTCTGGGTTGAAAAGTGTCAAAAAAGGTATTCCAAGTTGTACAGTCAAAACTCCATCAACTCCTCTACCAAATCTTCTTAATAGTTTTTAGCTCGGACTTGCTGGATTTGAGCTTCTGCTTGTAGTGGGGACCAGGTGGACCACATTGTGACTGGAGCTCCGATGAGGTGGTGGTTAACCCCCTGTAGGTGTCCTTGATATTTCCAAAGCACAAGTCAAGTGTCCTCTCCCATCTTGTGGGACAATTAATGTATTGGTAGTAGGTAGGCAGTACATTTTAATTGTACAATCAAGTGTGGTGGTGTGATGATGGAACAGTGGATAAGACACATGCCTTTGGTGTGAGAGACCCGGGTTCAAATCTACTATTAAACACCAATATGTCCTTGAGCAAGACGCTTAACCCCTAGTTGCTCCAGAGGTGTGCAACCTCTGATATATAGCAATTGTAAGTCCCTTTCGATAAAAGCGTCAGCTAAGTGAATAATGTAATGTAAAATCCCCAAGTGTTAGCTAAGGGGCATCAGGTGCAATGTTTTCTAATTTATCCATTGATGTCATATATTACTTCTGCCGTAGTCTTGATGTCGGCAAGATGGACGTTGGATATTTGAACGTAGTGGCAAATACCTGACCAAACTCAGTAGGCGGTAAAATGGCCTAAACGGCAAAGATAAAAGTTAACTATCCTCCAAACAATGAGAGTGTGTAGTTGCCGCTCCATTTCTCATTTATATAGACACACACACCCAACCCATTTTTTACCTGTTATCTGTGAGTCTTGATACCACCTTATAGGGTCATTAAACCCTGTGACCCATAGTATGGAGTTGCCGTCGCCATAATATTGCTCCCTCAGTTGCCATAGTTGGTCATGACTGGAGCGGAGAATGCCATTTGCTGAAGCACCCGTCTGCTGAGGCCGCTGCGCCGTGTAACTGCGTATGTTCAGAGTTAGTATTTGAGTCAGCAACAACAGGTAGATTGCCAAAATGCAAGGATACAAGAACTGTTAAATGCATTCTGATTGTCTCCCACTTTTCCTGTCATTCAGCAACAGTTCTTATGTGATGTTGATATTTAACTCTGTGCAAACAAACAAAAAACACATAAAGAAAAAGACAAAAAAACAACATATCTGAGGGTTTTTTTTAACGGTTGCAGGACATGACTTCAGACATGACCTCTTGCTGTTGCTTAATAGGAATTGCATAAACTCCGTCTTTTTTCCGTCTTTATCCAGTTGTTAAAGCACTTGATGGAGAGGTTTAGATTCTTACTGCCAGGCAGTGAATGGTTGGAATGTTACTGCTATTTTCTTTCCTGTGGCAACTGTGTGAGCAGCTGGCCTGAGGCTAAACAGACTAGCTAAGGATATAGCCAAAGGCAAGCTGGACTGGAAGAAAAACTAGAAAACGCCATTGGAACAAAGGAGTCCATAACATTTAGATGCTAAAATCATACAACATACTGTGTTACAGACCTTGATTCTTTTACAAAAGCCTCTAATTAGTTCTTTTCTAATTAACACCAAGTCAGAAGACTTCAAGGTAATTAAACAGCTTCTGAAAAAGAAGAGCAGACGTCAGACACCCCGATATGTAACATCCTTGCAAAGGTGTTATCGAGACAGGCAGCATGAAGTATAACTTCCGAACAGAGGACATTTTCAGGTTTAAGTAGAATCCTATCTATCTCCTGTTTACCCCTACAATGATTTTGTGCCGTGCAAAGCAGTAATAAACTCCAACTGAACAGGCTGATTGAAACCGATTATCAGCCCAAATGATCCTGTAGTGTGAGGGGTTTACAGACCTGAGGTCACCAACCGAATCAGAGGCCCCTGCTGGTTAATTAATGTATGCTGTGAACATAATAATGTATAATAGTATATTTTATTCACTGTAGAAATTCAGAACGTAAACTGTAAGGGTTTGCTGATACCTACAGACGTGATGAAACACAAAAGAGAAAGTAGACATTAGAGCAACTTTAGAGATGGTGTATGCTCGTGTGGCTTTCCTTCCTCACTCTGCACTTTATTTCTGACTCTCTCTGTGGCCCAGATCATACTACCATCTGCTCTGGTGTTTTATTAAAAACCAAACAGCCTCCTCAGGGCCTGCTTTACTTATTGACACACACAACACTGGCTCAGGCGGTATCTCTTCTCTGTATCCAAGTTAATTTTTACATCTCCATGAAAGTGTCCGTAACGTGTCCATACATCTACATATGGTTTGCGTTCATTTTAGCAGAAATGAACCTGGGTTAAGTGTAACGGAACATTACCTGAAGTATATGAATAGTAAAATATTTCTCTGTCAAGAATTTTAGTTGAAAGGATGTGATTGGTGTTAAGTCTTTAGTATTCAGTATTTAGTCTTTTATTAAAGGAGAACTCCGGGCAATTTTTAAGTTAATGTTGATCGTTATACCTTTGTGAGTACAGTCTATAGAAAAAAAAACGAACTGGATTGGTGCTTGCAACACGAAGCTGTTACACCTAATGCCCAGAGCTCCCACTCAGCTAAAACGGCAGATGTGGGGGCATATACATAAAGAGTGTCTTTGAGCCTCTTAACAGACACAAAATGCAATCAAAATGTCTGTCTAACATGAACAGGGCCCTAACATGACAACAAGATGCATTTAGCAACTTAAGCATTGTTTGAATTCACCTAAATAGTGTTTTCGACAGCTAGCTGTAGTCTCGCGCTGAAGTCCCGTGGGAACTCAGTTGTTGCCGGAAAAAGGTAAATAGCAGTGTGCAGGTGAGAGGAGCGTAGTGTGTGAAGAGTGTGTGAGAGTCCACCACCTCTCATCTCGTCCTGCACTCTGTCAGCTCAGAACACGATCCATCCTGTGAGTGCTTGATCCAACATAGATAGATATTTATTAATCCCATTGTGGAAATTCAGGATGTTGATAGTCACTATAAAGATGTGGGCACAACAGTCTTGGATTTCTTGATGCTTGGCAGCCTGAGTCTCCTTTCGTCCAGAGACTCATAGCAGCCTTAAGTCCAAGCTGGGAAACACATGGCTCATATCTAGGGCTGGTCCGAATACCATTTTTTGAGCTTCGAAGCTTCGGTAGTAATTAACATCGAATATTCGAAGCTTCGA
>JAPMOB010222090.1:0-20003 GCA_029875015.1 Lepomis gibbosus | reverse complement strand
ACCCTGGACAGCCTCCTATACCAAACATTCCCCAGCAGCCCATGCGGATGCCGAATCAACCCCAGGCTCCCTCCCCTCATTCTGGGGGAGTGTGCTACCCTGGCGGAGCTCCAATGATGCCTCAGCAGCCCCTGGCACCACAGCCTGCTGCTCCCCAACAACCTCAGGCTCCTCTTCCCATGACCCATCCACAGCCCTCTACTATGTACCCTTCAGCTCCTGGAGCTAATATACCTCCAAGTGCCCCACAGCAGCCCACTGCCATGGGCCCACATGGTCCACATGTTCCCCCTCCGCAGCACATGATCCAACCCTCTCCTGGAGGTCCTTCAGTGGCTCAGCCACCCAACACAGTCCCTCCTTCCCCTTCGCCTTCCCCCTCCCCATCTCCCTCTCCAGGTCCTACCTCTCTGGGTCTGAACACCCAGCAGAGACCCACACCAGCCCCCACCCCTGGAGGAACAGCTCCATCCACTCTTCCCTCCCCCTCTGCTGTTTCTCCCTCCACATCACTGTTTCAGCGGCAGAACTCAAGCACAGATGACCTCCTATCTTCGAGTCCTGAGAGCCAACCTGGAGGCACCAAGGCCCCCCCCAATGTGCTCCAACCCACCAAAGCGGACCCGCAGGATGGGGAGCGTCGAAAGAAGAGCTCACAGGGAGTTCTCCTGATCCAGGGTGACCCATACCAAGCTCCAGAGCGTGTTGCCCGTCTTCACGGTGAACTGGAACGTTACAGAGGCCAGGTAGACTCCCTAGAGCACCCCTCAGAGAATGAGGGTGGCCTTTCTGTGCTGGATGCCCGCTGGAAAGAACTACAAGATCAACAGGAGAAGGACGCCCGCCAACTGTCTATCGCTATCGCCCGCTGCTACACTATGAAGAACCGTCACCAGGATGTCATGCCCTATGACCTCAACCGTGTGGTACTGCAATCAGGCAAAGATGACTACATCAATGCCAGCTATGTGGAAGACATGTCACCATACTGCCCACGCCTTATTGCCACACAGGCTCCGCTTACTGGAACAGCAGCAGACTTCTGGCTGATGGTGTATGAGCAGAAGGTTTCACTGGTGGTCATGCTGGTTTCAGAGCAGGAGCTGGAAAAGGTACTGAGTTTAGTTTAGTTTAGGGATGCATATACTCTCTGTGAATATAATCCATTTAATCTTATTTCCATGCTGTATAGACACCTTATTTTGAAAACCTGACGTCACATGTGAATCCTCGCGCTAAATTCATAATGTCCAACCCGATTTGATAAATAATGTTGAATGTGGTTCTTGTTAGGGATGTCCCGATCAGGTTTCTTTGCCCTCGAGTCTGAGTCTGAGTCCGAGTCATTTGATTTTGAGAATCTACCGATACTGAGTCCCGATCCGATACTTCTGTAATACTTAAAAAACAGATCCAGGATGTTCCTTATTTTTTATTTAATTCACCTTATTTTAACATTCAACAACTCTGTTAACAAACAGAGCACTTCTGTGAGGTAGCGTGAACAACCAAATAATAAATAACATAAATTCTTCATTTTGGACTTTAGTGCAACAGTAAATAAAAATATGAGAATATATATACACTTATATCCGAGTCCTGATCGGAAGGTAACGTCCGATTCCGATAGAGTCTGAAACAATGTGATCTCATGATCGGATCTGGACATCCCTAGTTCTTGTATCACGTAACATGAAGACGTCACAGCCTCTCTTGAGGTTGGACTCTTGTACTGCAGCACTTTTCTTTGTAAAGAGAGAAAATGACAGAATAAAGTTGTTAACCTGCCTGTCAGCTCACACTAGTGCTCGGCTAGCTCAAATGCCTTTTTCTCACAAACGAATGACAGAAACATTTAAAGCCACAGATGCAGTGGACAGCAATTTTTGCATCTTTCTCAGACACTTTAAAATGTTTTCACACTGCCAACATCAACGTAATTGTATGGTAAAATGTTTTCGGTCTTTTGACGTATTGGGCCGAACACGAAAGTGAAAGTTTTTACATGAAGACAATAGATAAATAATCATTAGAATTACTAAAATGTTTTTCAAGGATGGGATATGCTTGGTGTCTAAATTAACGTTTCTATTTGCAAACCGCTCCTATAGATTCCCACTGTAAATGTCATTTCTTCATTCTTTACCTGTTCTGTTGTCGTCTGTATTTTTAGCATTGTATTTTTAATCTCTCCCAGGGAAAGGTTGTGCGCTACTTCCCAACGGAGCGTGGCCAGCAGCTCTCTCAGGGACCAATCACACTCAGCCTAACCACGCAGAAGACAACACCGACGCACGTGGAGCGCATGATCAGCCTGCAGTACCGCGACCAAAGCCTCAAGCGCACCGTCGTCCATCTCCAGTTCACCTCCTGGCCGGAGCTGTGAGTAATTTCTTTCTATTTAAAGTGTAAAGTACTTTCTCTAGAAATCAGAGAAAACACAGATCTGATCACTGTAGAGTTTGTTTTGGGGATTTATTATTAGAACCTCATATTTAATCAGTTAATCTGATTTCACCCTGAGGAATCATTATTTTCTAATATTTCCCATAAGGGGTCTTCCTGACAGCAAAAGCAACCTGCTGCGGTTCATCCAGGAAGTTCATGGACACTACCTCCACCAGAGGCCCTTACACATACCTATTGTGGTGCACTGCAGGTGAGTGTGTGTGTCAGTGTGCGTCCCACTGTGTATATTCAAGATAGCCAAATGATTCATTTTAAAATAACTGGTTAGTTTATTCTTCAGCCAGCAACCATGTAGAGTCCGCCTCTGGTGAATTTTGGGATTTCAATCATTGCTGAGGCCTATTTAACAAAATCAATTTCAAGAACATGAATTGTGGCTGCATCAAATTTACGAATAAATACTTTATGCAAATTGCAGATGGATTTTATTGGTGGAGACATGTCAAAAGGAAAGAAAAGTTATAAGCACATGTTGCAAATATGGTCAAATGAGACCCTAATCTGGTCGTCTCAAAAGTAGGCTGCACCTGTTTGGGTCATGAAGAAAGTTGTATGGGCCCCTTAACAAAATGTTTAGACATTTGGATTCATTTTTAGTGACTTATGGTAAAATCAGTTATAAAATGTCCAATAATGAGGTTTCACTGTCACCCCTTTAATCTAGAGATAGTTAAATTAAATACTAAATTTCCAACACAAACTACTGTTTAGTGTTTTAATAATAATTAGTGTTGTTGTTGCAGCGAGTGGTTGTGAAGAATAAACTTCACCTTAATTATTTTGTAACATGATAATAATTTTATCTTTTTGAATTCAAAGCCTCAGTGAGATTAAAAAGCTTGAATTAAAGTGCATTTTGGAAAACAACATACACAGATACACAAATATACCATTATACATAAAATGCATTTTAAGGTGTTTTGTTTTCTAGTTTTAGTCATTATTTTGGTCACTGTATGTAAAAAAAATCCAAGCATCAGTGGATATTGTTCATTGATCCACAGTAACTCCTCACTGGTGTGGTAAGTAAAGTGCTGCTAATTTGCTTGCACACTGTCTGTCTCAGCTCGGGTGTGGGACGCACTGGCGCCTTCTGTCTGCTGTATGCTGCACTGCAGGAGCTGGAGGCAGGAAACGGGATCCCAGACCTTCCTCTGCTGGTGAAGAAGATGAGACAACAGAGGAAAAACATGCTACAGGAGAAGGTCAGACACAGAAATCCGAAGCTTTGTTTTGGCTTCATATGAAATATTTCAGTCGTATGTAAGTTGAAAGCTGCAGTAGCTTGTACTGGATGTGCAGGGTGAGGGATTTATTTTTTCAATTTTGACCCAAATTTAAGTCAACTCCTTGGACCTAACTGCCCTCCTGGTAGCTAATCAGAGGTTCAGTAGACAAGGTGATCACTCATTGATGTTTTTAAATGTTTAATTTAGCACTTCCATTGATATCCTGACAATACTGTCCACATTATAAGAATAGCAATTTAAGAAAATGGATAGCTGTTAATAAGGAGTCTGCAGTTACAGCTCCACTTTATTTAAGTTGTGCCGATGCTACAGGTGCATTGTCACAGATAAATTCTGTTAGTGCAGCTTCAAAACCTGACTCAGTAAGTGTTTTAAAAATTACATGAGGACAATAAGGTTACGTGTAGAATTTACATCACAGATAAATTACATATGAACCGAACCGAAAGTGCTGTGATTACAGTGTAGATTTTCAGATTTAAAAAGCTTTATATTTTATATATATATTTTGTGTCTGTCTCTAGCTCCACCTGAAGTTCTGCTATGAGGCTGTATTGAAACACGCTGAGCAGGTCCTTCAGCGACACGGCATCACTACCGCCACCTACAGCAAGAACACCAACTCTGCAGCGACAAAGGTTTGACGTCAGTCCAAGTCTGGCTTTGGAGTTTGGGCATTCACCAGCCTCTGCCCAGTAGATGTGACTAGCTTTCAGTGTGTAGTTTGAAAACTGCCCTGAAAGTGTAGTTTGAGAACTTTAAATGACCCTCAGTATCGCACATTCCACTGCATACCAGTTCATTGTTACTGTTCAGGTGATCCTCATAGTTAAATAATATTTTACAGAAAATTACCAAGGGAACATTACAATTGCTCAATTCCCCCACAAACAGTCTCAAACTCAAAGATATTCAATTTACAGTGGTATTAAAAAAGGATGAAAATACATTTAGGAATCTGCTACCAGACTCTCTGAAAATTAACAAACTTACTGGTTATGGTTTGTTATATTATGGTATCTCAGACTTTCTCTTGATGGACATTTTGACTCGACTTGTGTGTAACTAATAAGGTTATTGATGGCTGGTTTTCAGACCATGACAATTTCTTTATGGAAAATATCCAAGAGCAGAAACAATTACGGTCACCTATAAATTCCACACACCACATGAAATCATGTCAACATTGATAAACGCTATAGACTTTTTAAAAACATTTTGCTGTGAGCTCTGTTCAACCTTATTATATTGCAGATTTCTGAAAGCAGAAATTTCAGATGATATCTTAATACCTGGTCAAAGAAAACCAGATTTATTTGTAGGCGAAGTGAGAAAATGTTTGTGTTCTTTGACTCTTTAGTGTTATTATTTACATGTCTTTGAAGTCAAAATGTCCGCCGTCTGATAAGAGTAGAATTTTTGTTCCTCTAGTTTAGTCTTTGAATCTTATTCGCTTTTAACTCCAATCTCTTTAATTATTTTGATGCAAGTTTTAATGTTGCACTTGCTTATATTTTGCACACCCGATTGCTCCTAAGGAATTCTACGAGTTTGGGTCAGACGAGGTACTCCTTTCATTTTCAGTAGAGCTGTCACAGCAGCAGTAGTTACAGGCGCTTTATTTTCTCTGTACTTTTATGTAAGGCTTCCTCTCTTTTCTGAACCTTCTCTCTGCAGCCTTACATGAGACAGGAGTCCCAGCAGGACATTGTCCTCGGTGGTGACATGCCTATCAGCTCCATCCAAGCCACTATCGCCAAGCTCAGCATCCGGCCGCCGAGCGCCACAGACCCAGCCATGGAAGCCCACTTTGGCTTAGAGGAGCAGGGCGGCCCTATCTTACACGACCTCGACTCACTGGGTGACATCCAGCTGCTCCATTACCCCTGTCCTCAAACAGATCCCCAGCCCCCCTGCTCTTTCAGTCCCCCCCTCACCTCCCCTACTCACTCTCCACCACCACCCAACGGCCTGGATGCTGTCTCCCCTTGTACACCACCACAAGCCAACCACCAGCCAGTCCCAGAGGCTGCCCCCAGCGTGAGCCCGCCTCCTGCCTCCCATGCTCCGGCTCCTTCGTCCCTGGAGCTGCTGGCCACACTAACGCCTGAGGCCTTCTCCATGGAGGGAGGCGGCAAAGGGAAGCATCGGGTGACCAAACAGAGCTTCCTGCAGCCATCAGAGGGTCAGGGTATCCACGGGACTCGAGGGGATGAAGGTGACGACCCGCTCAGTAGCCTGGATCCCCTGTGGACCCTCAACAAGCGCTGAGGCGTGTCCATAGATCACTGCCTTTCTCTCACTTTACCACAAGGCATCAGCAAAGGCGTCTGTAGCTCTTTCTAACCCTGCTTTCAAGAAAAGAAACACACTGAGTCTGAGAGTGTGAGACATTTTAGCGGTGTTGATTACCAAGACGTGCCTGGTGGCAGACAGTAGGGGTTCTGTTTTGAAGTTAGGTGTATTTCCATGGCTTTAGGGGTGTGGTACATGAAACACAAACGCACTTGCTTCTCCTTCCATCACTGGTGGCTTTTGGGTCCAGATCACTATGCACTCGTCTGTGTTCCTTCATTCCTTCTCTCATTTTCTGCTGCTTTTCATTCTATGTCTGTCATGGATGGAACTTGTTCTGCACTTCAAACACCAGATCTGGGCCCTGAAAAGAAATCCCAGCATGCACTCCACTTTCATAGCCCTCTACACAGGTGGTCATCAAGAAATCACCAGGTTGCAATGGTGTTGGGCTTCTCCGTTCTGCTCTGGTCTGTGATTTTTAACAGGAAAAATTGATGCATGGAGTTGCAGGCAGGCTAGAGGAGCTGGGTGGAGCTATGTTAAGGACACAAAACCAACTCGGCTCAATCAGTGTGTATCGCTCAGTTGTCATGGTTAACAGAGAAGCATACAAATCAGCACGTCTTAACAAGTTGATTATTTTTCTTCTTCTGTAACATGTAAATATCTTAAATAAAATTAGACGACTCAAAGTCCTTCTGGAAAAAATGTCACTATTCATTCATTGTAAAAATATAAAATAAATCCAGTAGACAACCAACTGTTGTGGTATCAAAGCCTCTTTTATTTGAAAATTAGTAAAAACTCTCGCTCTTTTTGTGTTACAAAATAGTAAATAAGTTACCGCCACTACTACAGCCTGCTTAGATTGTAGCCAGCCAATGAGGGGAGGAGGATAGGGGTGGGGGAGCAGACCTAGGGATTTATAGACTTCACTGTGACAGATTTTAGTTTTTATCTCCAGCAGCTCAGACTTTCCTGAAAGCTGTCTAAACAGTGAGATGTTAAATGATACAAAATCCGATTTCTACTTGTTTAGGCAGCCGGCTGGGGATCTCAGACGTGGACCACAAAGTGTTAAATGTTCTGCCGTTGTTGTGAGGATGCTGCTGCAGGAAATCGTACTTTTTCTGCTTTAACAACTTAAAGGATAAAAGCATGTCATGGCTGCATCGATAAACATTTGATATGGTACACTGACAGGTGGATGAATGAAAGCAACCAGAGTATGGTTTGAAGCTGAACAGCAATAACAAGCATGGTTTACTGAAACAAATTGGGCAGAACAATATTCATTAACTGACTATTGTATATTGTATATGGACTGTTGTAAGGCCAATTCCATAATGATGAACCAAAACATTCAAAAGAAGCTGAGATTCAATTGTAATTGCCACACCAATCCTTCCTCCTACTTTAAAGATAAAAAGTTTGACATTTTGGGTAAGACATTTTGAGCGTTAGATAAGATCAATACCATTCTCTTGTATATGTCCGTCAATGTAAGATTACAATCAGCAGTATTTTAGCACAAAGACCTGAAGCGGGATAAGACGCAGTATTAACTATAAAATCGTGACATCGGTGACCAGCGCTTCTTAAGCCTAATACTGTTAACAGATTATATCTCATTTGTTTAGCGTCAATTCATACAAAAACGTGTCAAAATAAAAAATCAATGTTAACTTTCTGGAGTATTTACTCGTGCCTGGCATCTGCACAGAGCCGAGAAACAGTCCTCCATTAAAAGGCAAACTGTAAGTTTTTACACTTCACTAATTTATTTTAAAAGTTGCCGGTAGGTTGATTTTGTCACAGTATGACAGAGCCAGGAAAGTGGTTTCCCAGTTTCCGGTCTTTGTGCTTATGTAACTTAACCGGCTCCTCTCTGTAAATTAACCATTAGCTTATTTTAAGTGTTAAGAATGGTATCAATTTTTGCCAAAAGGCGAATTAAGTTAAGCATACGTCCCAAAATGTCACACTTTACTTTAACTCAAATTCACATTGCTAGAAAACAGAAGTAAAAAAAAAAAAAAAAAAAAAATCTAAAAACAACATTTTTCTCCTTTTCGACTAAAACACAAAGCTAATAAGTTAACAGGTTACACTGCCGAGGCGGTCACAAGTCTGGTTTCTGAGGGATGTGTCTCTTTAAGTTTTAATTTTAATGTAAATAATGACACTGAGAGTCAACAGTTGTCATGTTTTCAGCTGCTTGTTTCATGCAGAATAGGAACAACTTGGTTGCTACATCCAAGTGAAACCAGACCTGTAACCTGCTAATTCGACATGTCTACACTGTGCGCATGTACAAGTGCTGCAGGTGTGAACCACGGATGTATAGTAAGACCTGAAAGGCACCTATTCAGTCCAATAAGAACTGCTCGCCGGGCAAAAACACCAAATTGGTTTCTAGCTTCCGGGTTTTCTTCTGGGGGTGTCAGCCCCACTGAATATGTGCAGCAGTGGTTCTCCCACACGAAGAGACCGACTTTAAAATTTCATTACTTGGCTCGAGGAAAGTATTAAACCGAAACAGTCACAATTGACCTCTTTTATAAAAGGTGGTCTATAGGAGGTTGGGGGAATGCTTTCTCCTGCAATACCGCACATGGCCACTGGAATAAATTGGAAGCAAGTCTAAGCGGAGGCGCTGTGTCTAGGTTTTATTAGACATCCATGGTGTGAACTCAATTTCGCAAATCTAGCTATGTCAACATCTCCTGTATATAAGCTGAGTAAAAGTGCCTAACGTGTGTGAGCGTGTGCGTCAGAGAGAGTTGGTAGTGCATTGAATTAGTGTTGCGGTGCGATACTGTCAATACATGTAGTCAACTGGTCATTTTCTGGGACTACATTCAGTTGATGCAGATACAGTAGATGGTGGATGATTTGGAGAAAATACATTCTGTATGTTGTTGGTGTTAGGCAGGGACGTGGGTCAGCAGGTATCCAGAGAAAAGGGGTGAAGTTCAGACAGCGACTATAAGGGAAAGCCAAACTAGGGGCGGTTAGATGTCCAAAAATTGATTAGAACCTTTATTACTTTATCAATGACATAAATCTACCAACATGTTGGTTGAGTTGACAAGCCAACAAAGAATTTAACCGATGGGGTAATGACTGGTGCTATTTTTTAATATATCGTCTTCAACTAGTCAAACATCTGACTGTGAGAGCATTTACTTCAGGAAGAACTCTTCTATGGGACTAGTCAGTCCAGTCTTTTTTGGACCACAGAGGTTGGGTTTTTAACTACCCTGCAGAATTACAGAATTACACAGCACAATACCAGTGCATTCTTTGGCTCTGCTCACTGAATTCTAAGCGAAACCAATGTAACTTCAGAGTTTCGAAGCAAAAAAAAGGTAGAACCACCACACCGTTTCTGTGCAACATGACAATCAATCACGGATCAGGTGCAGAACATTTCCACAAGCATCACAATACATAGCTTAAAACAATCACTAAAAGCAACATGTATTCCTTCACTTTCCAATTGTTCGATTGTGGCAGAGTGCCTTGCATTGGAACAAATTCCCTGTAAGAATCGATACCTGTTGTTTACTGGCATTTTTTGCAGTTATGTATTTAATGTGAAGCTTGTGAAATGCTTTGTGCCAGACAAAGATCTAGGACTAATCAAAATTCTGTAGTCATAGTGAATAAGACAATTGTCATTGTGGGAGCACAGAAACTTTGTGCACATCCTAAAAACACTGAACAATAACATCTCTGAGTATATTGTTATGTATTATTAGCTTATAGGGGCAAAAAAACGGAGCCAAGTTTTTAAAAGAGTCTTCAGGTGGTGGTTTGGAGTCTCTAAACGAGAGGTGCTGTTGCTTATGTATTTTAACTGTTTTGATCTGTCTATTGCCTTTCTTCACTTTTTCACTGACAGGACGCAGAAATAAGTTTTAACTCCACCTAAGTTTGCATCAACATGGCAAGCTGTACTATTGGACGCAGTGCAATTAGTTTTGTTGTTGGGGGCCAAAATGAAAATCCCGGAAACTGTTTAAGCTGAACCAGGTACAGTAAACAGTGAATTAAAAAAAAATCTCTAAAGGGCACAATTTATAAAAAAATAAGACCGCCAATGTAAACATGACGTCAGTAATCGAAAATTCAAGCAGTTTGGAAAATAGAGGTAGCCTGATGAAGGTATAGCACATAGGGGGCCCTCGTCTAGCATCAGTAACCCAAGAATCAGAGGCTGAGGGTGGGCTTTCCTCCCACAGCCCCCAACTCCATAACAACACTTCAGTCTTTCCAGTTCTATATCACAAACAATGGTTTTGTAACCGATGCCCCAATCCTGCCAAACAAATAATCACCATCTTACATTTGTCTCATTATTTCCACATTATTAAATTCTTGTTTAAGAGCCAGGATTAGCCTTTCATAAACAAACTGTTATTCAAAAATGTATCGCTAATAAATAATAGATTTATACATATAAAAACAGCCCCCTCTGGAGGTTTACTTGATACAGTAATCATCAGTTCTCCCTCACACAGTCTCACGCATGCACACATTTCACACACAACCAGTCATTTTTTGTTCTCAGCAGTTTTGCCATAAAAAGGGCCTAGATTCATTCATTCAGTCTCCAACACACACTCACATTTATGTAGAACCGCGCAGCTCATCCCCACAGGCCGTAGACCCGCCTGGGTTCGCTGTGGCTGCACATCGCTGTCAAGCTTAAGAGGCAGCAGGAATATGAAAAAATAAGGAGACTGTTTCAACTTCCTCTCTAGGTGGGCTCACAGTGAAGCCCCACCTGTATCAGCAGCAGCAGAGGGCAGAGCCACAAAACAATTACACACACACACACAAAAAGCACAGACCAGTGACTGGTGGGTCCTCTTTAGGCGAGGAACATCTGGCTTTTCTTGAACAAACCTCATGACCCTTGTAAATGTCAACACTTCGGTATCGAAGGTCTATCGAAGGCCTTCTCAGATAAAACGCAGTAGGTTCAACAATCAGTCCTCAGCTTTTCTCTCCCGCCTCTTTACATCCAGGCTTGTACTTAAAATAAAATAGCCTTGTATGCACTTTAAAAACAGTCTAATGATAGTTTCTCCTTTGGGTGTCGGAAACAACAAAAGAAAGCAAAAAAACAACCTGTTAAAGTCAAAATGAGGAAGAAGAAAAAGATGTTCTGAGTGAATGTTCTCCCACCAACATCAACCGCTGCGACCGGTCCATCGGTCTCAACTCAGTCTAGTTTCTCCAGCACCGAGGGCACGTACACCAGGCTGAGCTCGCTGCCAAAGTCGCAGATGATGGCGGCGTTGTCGAGCACCAGTAGCTGCCGGACGCCCTGGCCGTCGCTGCTCTGGCCCAGGTAGACTGTCTGCAGCAGGTCACCGAAGTTCAGGTCCCAGAAGGAGACGCAGCCCTGGCCCCCCGTCACCAGGAGAGACTCCGAGATCACTCCCAGACTGGCCCCGCAACCCACCTCCTGTTGAGAAGAGAGGTTAGGCTGACTCATCGGTGACAGAGATAAAAAGTGGGATACATTTTGCTGTACAAGGCGTCTGAACACAAAGTCCCAGGGCCCAAGGTGACGTGTTCAAATTGCCTGTTTTCTCCATTAAACATTCAAAATCCCAAATGTATTTCATTTATAATGAAACAATCAAACTACATTTCATCCAATTTTAATGTTTGATAAACTGGAACTAATGTATGTTTAATCACATCAAATTACTTTTCTGTTGATACACACTAGTTCTAGTCCACGCTAGCTTATTAGGAGAGCCATACACACTCCTGCTGCTTGAAACACTCACTAGAGCACCAAATGTGTTTTAATACACCACTGAAAATAGTCCAACAAAATTTCTCCTGTTTGAGTAAAGTTCATAAAAACTAGGGATGCGCCAAAATGAAAATTCTCGGCCAAAGCCAAAACTGAATATCTTGAAAAACATGGCCGAACACCAAATACTGAACAAGAATTTTCAATTTTTTTCCAATTTACTTTTCCAATTTTCTTCACCATTGTATAAATTAAATAGTCAAAATGTGCTTTTTGCTGTTTCTTCCTGATTTTCAAAAAAACTATTACAAAACTACAGTTTTTTGATATTTATGTAACCCTGTACATTTTTAACATTATACCAACCAAGCACAATACGTGTATAACTTAAAATTAATAAATGGGTAAAATAACAATATTTTTTAGATCCTCTTTCAGAATAACCTATATTGAATTGTGTGTGGCATGCACCTTATGCCTTTCAGATCGCTTTCTTCCATGGCTTTGGCCATATTTCTTGCGTTGTCACTGACTACTGCATCCACTTTAGATCCGTTGATACGCCAAGTGTTGGCGAATGCCTCAGAGATGGCTGCAGCTGTATGTGACCCCCTAAACTCCAACCCCCACAACCTTTTTTAGGTTGAAATCTATGTAGATTTACTGTGCGTTTAAACACAGCACACTGGTTGGGCTTACGTCCGAGCTCCATATATCTGTCGTGAAGCTGAGGGCTGCAATATTGAGTTGAAATTACCTTATACATCTCAGGTAAGCACACGTCTGAGAAATACTGCATGGTATAAAAGGGTCTGTAAGCCTGTGAAATCCAACATCCTCTACAATCACCATGAATCTCAGAAAAATGGAAAGACGTCCAGCAAGTTGCTACCAGCCATGGTCTCCGCATGTTGTGGAAATATCCGGCAAGATGCCGACAGCCGATCAGTCATGAGTTTGAAAGGTCACAACTTATTTGCAAAAAGTGATTCCATCCCAACTCTTTTTCGACAAAAGGCAAAAACCACCTCAAGCGAGTGAAAAAAAACTTTGCAAAGTGTAAAGTTTTTCAAATTTTGACGTTTCCATCAACCTTTTCTAATGCGATACTCACTGTAAGGAAAAAAGGTTGAAGGATCAAATATAAGGAGGCGTCAGGACAACAAAGAATCTAAGTTTATCTTTGCCCCGGCAGCATGCTCGTTGGTGATTGGTGCATTTTAGAGATCTAAAAAGAGCTGTACCTGCTGTATGGAGTAGAGCTTGATCCCGGTGCTGCGGTCCCAGATACAGATGAGGTCATCCAGCCCGGAGCTGATGACACAAGAAGTAGTACAGACCAGTGAGGTGACGTCGCCACGGTGACCGTAAACGTGGCTGACTCGGCTCCCTGTCAGAACGTCCCACAGACAGATGGCGCCGTCCTGGCCGCCGCTCGCCAGAACCATAGTCTGACGAGACAGAGACACAAAAACATGTTCACAGGAAACTAAGGGTTTGCTTTTTTAGATTAAAGCAAATTTTTGCTTTTAATTTCTGATTTCATGGGAGGGTGGACTGTGCAAAATCCATGATGACAATATTATTGTAACTAATGTTAAATCTCCACATTTAAATGTTCAATTCAGTCCCTACCCATATCATGTAACCAATACATACAGAGATGCTGTGTTTTATACTGGCATTTCATAAATTAACTAAAATCTTAAGCTAATTCATAAAAATAAATAAAATCACAAGACTTTTTGGTATTTTGGTGGAAGGTCTATAAATTTTTTTTGATATTAAACAGTATTTGGCAGAATGTGTGTTACTGACCTGGTCTATGTAGATGGCTGTGATCCCTCCAGAGTGACCCTGCAGGGTGAAGAGGCAACACGAGTCCTCTAGACGATAAATCTGACAAATCCACAACAGAGGAAGAATTTATTAGAAGAGTAACACTAATAACAATAAGACTGTATATATTATTATTTAATGTATTATATTTGTGAGAAATCTGTCTGTTAGATTTATTCCATTACATAAAAAAACATTTTTGAAACATGAATGTGACTACAGTGTAATTTTAGTGTTACAGCAGTATTTTACATCATGGTTTCAAATCTGCACCTTTGTAAAATTTCACAGTTGTTCAGTTGAACATGGGTCAAGGTGTTGGAGCTCTGAATGTTAGCGTCTTTAGTATTTGTTGTATTTTAAATTTGGTGATTGAAGAGGATTCTTCTTGTTACTGTGTTAGTATGCATTACCCGAACAGTGTGGTCTTGGCTACCGGTGACGACCCTCCCGGCGGCCGCTCGCAGCACTGTGATTGGCTTGTGGTGAGCGCACTGTACAGAGCGCGTGAGCTGGCAGCTGATCACGTCCTCGCTGCTGTAACATGGAGAGGGAGGCATGCTGCCTCGCCCAGGGGCACCTGTAGGAGGAGAAGGACCCCATAAACTTTCAGGAACCTTCACACACATTTCTTCCTCCTATTTTTAGTGGAATCGCCTGAGTTCATATTAGGGATGCAACGATCATTTTCATAATCTGTTAATCTGATGATGATTTTCTCAATTAATCATCTGGTCTGTTTAATATCAGAAAACTATTAAAATTGTCCCTTGTAATTTCCTACACCCCAGCGTGGTGGAATGAAATGTCTTGTTTTGTCCAACCATAAGTCCCAAATCTAAAAATATTAAAATTACTATAATGATAAGACAAGATTAAACAGCTTATGAGAACCTCAAACAAGAGAATGAGTGGATTTTTTAAACTTTAACTGCAGACCAAATCTCTGTTGATAGAGTTACTCCAGTTTATATTGTGTGTATTAAATTTTGTATTTTGTGTATATTTTGAAAGATAGTCAGCAACGTTTCAGCATCTGAGGGAGTCTTGCACATATTTACATTACGGCTGCAACTTGGTTATTTTCATTCTCAATTAATGTGCAGATTATCTTTATATTGATTGATTTATAATAATATTTATAATTTATAATAATAATTTGTTTGAGCTTTGTTTAAGTTACATGCATCTTATAAATGTATGCACTGTAAAATCTGCAGTGAGGAGGCAAAAGCATAACTTATATACAGGTGGCCAACTGTTTACTACTGAATGTTGTTTTCCAAAATTGTTTAGTTATATTGACAATAAGAAGGGACAACAGTAGGTTTTTTTTTTACCATAAGGCAGTGCAAGAAATATAGGATTAATGTGTACATGTGAACTACTACATTACAGTTATATCAAAATAAATAAAAAGCTATCAATGGCATATGGTAACACAGCTTTTAATTTAGCATTGAAAAGACAGTAATAAAAGCTGTAAGAATATACAGAAATGCATAAATTTCAATGAGATTGTCGCTGGGCAAAATAAAACATCGCTACACAGGCGTAATGAAACGTGTGGCTGAGCCTCACCTCTGTACTGCAGCAGACCCGGAGGTTTGTTTATCTCAACAGTGAAGAAATCTAGAGACCCGTTTAGCCGAGCCGCTACGATTCTGAGGAAGAGCAAAAACATGGAGTCTCAGGTACAGTCATGCTTGTCTGACTTTACCAACACAACATTTTTCACTGTAAAGTGATAATGAGCTGAATCCAGTGACAGTGTAGTCAGGCCTGTCAATGAATTTAGTACATTTTAACTGTATTTTGTTTAATATTTATCAGATGCAACTAGCTGTCTGATACAACTATCTTTTTATCTTATGTTGTCTATACGTAATATGAAGAAACATTTCATATAAACCTTGTTTTAGCTTTCATTATACAGTTATAGAAGTGTGCAACAATAGTGTTCAGAAATAATTCCACCCAGAACAACACAAAAAGGCATCTAGTGTTCAGTTTCATCCTAGTAAATTACCAACATGAAAGGTAAATGTATTCTCCGAAATGCACTTAAATAAAACCTGAAACAAGCGAGAAATTCATGTGGCACCAAAAACTTGTCAAATTTGTGTGTTTTATAAGGGTGTGAAGAGACCTCGCGCCACGAGACCTCGCAGTATTTACACACTGTCGATATTTCTCACTGAGGTGAAAAGCTATACCACGATATCAGCATTTCGAGTGTGAAGGCAAAATTAGCATAGAAGTTTTGTGTGGCAGCATTTTGAGTAGTGGAAACCACCGTCTGTCACCGCCGACAGTGACAGACAAGAGAAAAATAAGCAAGCAACATTTCAAAATGCTCCTGCATTGTTTTGCATTTTGTGACTTTCAGTAGAATAAAAAGAAAATATTTCCAGTGTTTTTTCCTCATTGAAGATTCCAAAAAAAAACTGTGTCAGTAGTGAAAATATTGTCTCGTCCTTGTGAACCCAATTTCATGCATCTTGTCTAGTGTTTTACCTGTTGTTGAGGAAGGCTAGAGCTGTGATCCCAGAGACTCCGTCTTCATTACTGCAGCGCAACGATCCTTCCGCTGCATCCCACAACTGTAACCAGACGTGAGTTTAAAGTGTGGATTAATTTCATCTAGTCTGTGTTGCATTGCATCGACTGTAGTTGATGTTTTACACAGAATGACAGAGGAAACCCTTGAGCCAAATTGTGATTTGTGTTAACAGGCTATATAAATAAAGCTGACTTGAGTCAAGTGTTCAAATATGTCTCTCAGAGACACATGACACGCTGTGAAGACCAAGCTGCTGTTACTCCTTAGCCTCCACAGTATTTCTAAATTCCTTATGCTTTTTATTTCAATGTGACTAACAGCAAGATTCTTTTAACACAACATTAAGCACGTGGAGGTAGCAAGTATATCAAATTTCTCATTTCATACATAGAAAAGTTTAATATTGTGTTAATGCCCAATAATGAAACAGAAATTTCATTAATTAACAAGAAAACTAAAACGTCCAAAGACTGAGCATGTTTCCATTTCTTTGCTTTGCAGATACAGAAGCAGATAAGGCATGTAAATACAGAAAGCATCATTTTCAAGTTCCATAACAGTTTTACACACCTCCAGTTTACCGCTGCTCCTACCAGCAGCTATCAGATTTCCTCTCAGCTCCATGGCCCAGACAGAGCTTTCCCAGTCTGCTGTCGCCTTCGTTGATGTGGAAGTCTTTTCTTGGGTTAAGAAGGTGGCTGCATCCCCTAAGCTTGGCCTTCTCTGGAGCTGACATCCTGAGGGTGGCGAGGAGGAGGCAGAGGAAGTAGAGGGGTATGTGGAGGGTGAGGGGGGCTCGTGCTCCATATAGGCACGCTCAACAAGCCCTCCAAAGTCGAATCCTCCTTTGGGTGGGGTGGAGAGGTGAGAGGGGGGCTGGGAGGTGAAGTTGGTGTCAATGAGGGGGGTGAGATCGGGCTGGTCGGTGAATAGAGTCGGCCGGGTGGGAGCAGTGCGGCGTCTCAGCGGGTAGCCTTCTTCTTCTGGTCGGCCGTCACCACTGATGGAGGACCTCCGAGCCTCCGAGCCAAAACACTCCGACTCTGTACCTCCGCTCACACTGTCCCAGCCATCCCGCTGCTCCCAGCAGCCACTGCTGCTCCGTCTGAGCCTGACGAGGACACAAAACACTCAGTTAGCACTCACAGTTAGCTGCAAGGTACCATCAAATAATCCTGAGTTATTGAGAGAAATAAATCGGTCTGCCTGATAATTTGGAAGGATGTTAACTCTTTGCAGATATATATCGTTAATGAAATATATGTCAGTAGATTGGTAATAATAAATTGATAGATCTGCCTACAGCATCATTGTTCTACAATTGAGAGTATATATATATATATATATATATTTTTTTTTTTTTACATGTTAAGGCTTTTTAAAATAATAAAATGTGTGGTGTTGTGATACCATAAGGGATGAGAATCGCCAGAAGATCACAACTGAAATCCTTTTTAACTAGCCTAATACAGTAAAGGTTTGAATAACTGATATTATGACATTCCCACCCTTGGTTTGGGATCACAGTCAAACAGTCTCCAGTCTGGGCATCCCAAACACGAATCTGTCCTGCCAGGCAACAGCTAGCTAGCAGCATCCCGTCACTGGCCAAACACTCAATGTCCTGCAAGACAGAAAGACCAAATCAACAAATGGGCTTTAGTTTTCTATTTCATTTACACAGTTCTTTTTAAGTCTTGGGTAGTAGGTGGACTCCTCGGGTGAATTGCACCCATGTGTATGTATAAACCTAGTAATAACAGAACAATTTCATAATTACAATATGTGTAACATGGCAACTGAACTCATTAACACTGACGCAATTAGGAGCCGGTTTTTCAGGTTCACTATGTAACTTAAACACAAGTTTCAGTAGCTAAAACGTGTGTCTCTGTGCACACAATGAACTCCATCGGCAGAGAAGTGATAAGTAGGTTCCAAATAACTGTCTGAATTGCTAAAAAAGAACCCAAAAAGCAAAACATGAGGAGATTCCTTTGCTGTTTGAATCATCTGGTCTGTGGCCCTTTTTGTCAGACAAAAGCTCCTTTCGGACTGGATTTATTGATTTCAGGATGTGGAATGATTTTAATATTACCTGTGCTGGTCAGTGATTTTAATCCCATCCGGAGGGTTTATGTAGGTCATTCACCTCTACACAGTAAATTACAGCCGCAATCATCTGCAATTTTTCAGTGAATTATCTGGTCCTCCTGTTTTAAATCCCATCTGGAGCGATGTTCAGTTTTCCTACTCGTTTTCCAAATTTTTCAAAATGCCATTCTTTTCCAAACTCAAATTTCCAGATTTCATACTAAATTTGTGGACCATGTTTGATATCCGAGTACAAATAGCTAGATGTTTTTTATGCAAATAAATAGTTTTAAAATCCAACTGCTAAGATAATTGACTTTTTTAAAACATACTCTTTATTCCCATGTTCCCCATCCTTTAAGAGGATGTCTTCCTCTTGCCAGACCGTGGTTGTAAATAATAATTTGTTCTTAACTAACTTGCCTGGTTAAAGGTTAAATAAAAAATAAAACATTCGGACTACGTATGTTTTATGTTGCCAAATAATTGCAAAGATTGTAGCTAGGTACTGTAGCTCATACAAAATAATAAACACTAAACCATTCAAAATGTCTGAAAAAATCCTTTTTAAAACAAATATGATTAGTAAATCTTTTTTCAGTTCCTTTTCCTCCACAAAATAAATATTTTTGTATAAAAATTAAGTGCAAATTTGTTCTGAATTCTGAAGCATCCTTTTATTTTAATTTTTAAGCAGTTTTAGGAAGCTTAAATCAGAACAGGCATTAGAGATAAAGATTTCCTGTAATTTTCCGTTGTTTAAAATGCCGTCAGGAACAATGAATTAAATTACGGCTGTGTGCAAACCAGTTTGACCAACCTAATACTTTTTTTCAGTCATTTAAAGTGTGTGTGTCTTCTTTATCAGTCCATTCTCACCATACTGTGGCCCCTCAGCAGCAGCGGGGAGATCTCGCTGATGGGTGGTGAGTAACCGTAATCGTCGCAGGGTAAGTCCCCTCTGCGCCGGCGCCCATGAGCGACACCGTTCTGGCCGTAGTTACGTGGGCAGAGAACCCGGTAGAGACAGAAGAGCAGTAGAACCAGCAGGACGCCCGCCGCCAGGCCAAGAGCTGCAACCCTGAATAGAAGGAGAGACAAAGAACGCTTTTCTACAATTCACACTGTGTTTTTGCCCAGCGCAACCACAGCCTTTCAGGGGCCACATTTTATATTGGTTTGTTTCATTATTTAAAAACATAAACATTAAACTTACAAAATGTGCCACATATTTTCAGTTAATTACTGCAACTATTCCACAAATGTTGCACTTTTAACAATTTTCAGGTTATATTTTTTTAGTAGTCCTGACCAAATTTTTTCTAAACATGCATATTCCTGTAAAGCCATAAGTTTTCTATAATTTCCAACATCTTTTGTATACATTTAGGTAGGAAACATAAATGAAGATAATCTACACTGTTTCAAGTCTCAAAATAATTCATTTAAAAAAATAACTATAATGAACACTTGTCTAAAAAGCAAAGACACTTTCTTAATCCATATAAAATAACAACTGAGAGTTTCCCTCCCAAAATATTCTGCAGCTCCTCCCTTACATGTTCAAACAGTGTTGGGAACGTTACTTGAAAAAAGTAATTAGTTATAGTTACTCACTACTTGTTCCAAAAAGTAACTGAGTTAGTAACTGAATTACTCTGTAATAAAAGTAACTCGTTACCAGGGAAAGTAACTATTTCCGTTACCTACT
>JAPMOB010222088.1:0-19666 GCA_029875015.1 Lepomis gibbosus | reverse complement strand
TCGCACGTTTCGTGCTCGGGCCCTAAATAATCCTAACAGTTTCAATAGGGTCCTCGCACGGTTCGTGCTCGGGCCCTAAATATGTTCAATGTTAATACACAATAATCTTTATGAAACAGCCTGTCTCTCAGGTCTTCAAAGGGCGGAGGCTACTCGCAATAATATTGATAGATTTTGATTGAAGTTCATGTAACGTGACCCCCCACCGTTACTCAGACCGCCTGCATTTAGAGAGAGTGTGCGTTGCAGTCGCCGCACAGTAGCGACAGAATATCATGACACCTGACGCTCTGTGTCCTGCTTTCTCTGTCCCCCTCGCTCGGAGACACACAGTTTTACTGTCTCCAGGATGCTTCATTCCTTCTAAAGCAGCTGTGAGCTGCACTTTATCAGAGGTGCTGAAGTGAACATTTGTGTGGAATCGTGGTGATATTTCTGTTTGATCTGTTTGAAGTGTTTTCAGTTTCGGTTTTCTTCCTCTGATGAATAGCAGTGTGCTCGTCTCATCAAGTAGGCCTAGGCTTCAGTCCGAGAAAGGCTGTGTGTCTGTGAGATGGTCTAAAGGGGGTATCTTCATGGGTAATCTTATAGGCTACCGGTCGAATGCCCGGTAGGCCGACGAAGCTTTAGGGCCGGTGTAATGTAAATTATTTATTTATATAGCCTAACTGATTTTTAAAAATGGGCCAACGATTGTCCCACAAAGCATAGGCCTATCCGACATTGGGCTGGCCCAATCACATCTCTTACTAGCCCCCACTCCCTCCACCTCTGATTGAGCTGTTTCTTGTGTTGTGTGCCAAAAAAAAATCGCCAAATGTGCGAAAATAACCGATATGTTTGGTACTGTTGCTGCAGTAGCTTCAACATCAGCTGCACATAGCCTACCCTGCATAATGCAGGCACAGGACCTTGAAGGAGTAAAGGAGAGCCCGGGCCACTGCCAGGAAGAGGAGGAGGCCTGAGACAGTGAAACCGAGTTAAAGTTACAGTGCTGAGGGACAGAGAGAGAGCAGGAGGAGAGTAGAGGTGAAGTGGTGAAGTGGTAAGCATGGAGTAGCTCAACCTGTAGGGAGGGCGCAGGGAGAGAGGGTCAATTACAGTTGGGACGCTGAGGACATGTAGCTACTACCTTTTAAAAGCATTTGTTAAAAATAGCTTGCACCAAGAAATGTTAATTAACAAATAAAAATGCTATGAGAAAGGTGTATTTGCACAATAAGCCTGCAATGCAACATAAATACAGAAGAAATCTCTATATTAAAAAAGTATATTAAGGTAAAAAAATAATAAACTACTGATTACTGCATTACATCCTATTATATTTTTATATTCTGAATTGTCACCAGCTGTCTACATTTTGTCCTTCCCCTTATAAAAATAAAGTGTTTAATGCTCAAAATCTTCATCAAACATTTCTAATTTATCTTTTTTATCTATTCTATTTCATCTATTTTTTTAATCTGTTTAATAAGCTAATTTATTATGAAGGTGAAATGGTGCCATATACACATTTAAAAAGACTTAAGGCTACTTTAGGCATGCCAGCATGTATGTAAACTCAGCTGGGATTAAATTGTATGAGATAGATTGATCTACAGGAGAAACATATCTCTGACAGCAAAACAGAGGCCCTGACAACCTTACTGCTTTACATTACACTAAATTGTTTTATTTTGAATTGTCACCGCAGACATTTCCTCAATAAATTGGTGCAAAACAAATCACCAGAATGCAGGAAATTAAGTGTTTAACGCCCTAATTTTTCAGCCCAACCCCCCCTAGTTAATTATCAGTGTTAATTATCAGAAAATGAGACAGTTGTTAGAGTTACTGTGTAGAGGCCATTTACTGTTACTTTACAGACGTACTTTGGGTAATCAGCAACGGGGTGGTGAGGGGTGAAAACAGGTGAAAACATGAAAGATTTCTGAGCTGGGCTAAGCCCCCAATGTTTCAAGAGCCTGGAAACGCCCCTGGCATTTGCTGGAATCAGATTTTACTAAAATTTTTGCAGTGTAGATGAAAAGGATGGAGTCACTGAACCTTGGATGTGTCCAGTGCAGGTTTTCCAGCTGCATTTTAGAGCACAGAATACTATACACCTTGCTTGAAACACTCCTAAACACTAATTTGTCAAATTCTCACTGTAGCTTGCTGACCACACCTTACACTGTCCCATTCTCTGTGGATTCAGATCCGCACGGTGTCTGAAAACTCACAGTATACAATACAATATAAGACATTTCACTCCATCCTCCAGCATCATTAGCAAATGCTCAATTACAAGCCAAATTAATGGTCCTCTGGTGTGACCTTTACCCATGAACTAAAGACACTTCTGAGCCCGATCATTGTGTTTGCTCTTACAAACTTTTAATACTTCTCACAGCGTAGTTAAAAACACACTGGTGGGTGTAACATAATTAAATATCTTGCTGACACTAAAGCTACAGTAAAGGCTGACTGAAACAACCTGACACTAATAATCACTGATGCAGAAAAAGCTTTTGCTTTTCACATAAAACACATTAATGGACTTTTAAGGAAACCACTAAAAATAATCAGTCCAGTTCCATCCAGTTCTGAAATAGTTTGAAGTCAACATGGTTAAAGCCTCAACCTTAAGGAGGAATTTAGAGATGAGTGTGTCTCAAAAAAACTGCATAAACTGTAAAGTACTGATGCTCAAAACATTATTTGGAAATCCCTGGTTTTTCCCTTCCCTTAAAACGATTTTATTATTAATAAACTATTTGTTATTTCTAACAGGATGTGTAAGAAGAGCATTCATAAAGATCTTAGATGTGTCATTTTTTATATAAAAGTAACTTTAGGGAGGAAACTCTAGGTAAGTGACTTCCCAGTTCTCGTATCTTGGAGAATATTAACCATGCATGAGCAACATCAAATTGCAGTTTGGGATCTTCTGTTATCCATGTTTAAATGTCAAAAAGATGGAACATACTGTAGTTTATGAATGAATAACGTTTGAAAAAGTGGTATTTTGCCTAGAGCACAATCATGCAGCACTGCAGGAAACAAGACTTAAACAAAATATTACCACTAAAATGTCAGTATGACTAAAGTACAAACAGAAAAAAAGCATGCAATTCTCATTTAAGATTTGAATTTTAGCCTCTCAGCGCTCCTCTAAAAGAAGGAGTTTTTTTTTTAAAGCTGACATATAAATATTATATTCAAACCCATGCCAAACAACATATACTGCACTGCATATATTTCTATGTGGGTTTATGTATTTCTTGATGACATGTAGCAAACTAGCGGAAAGCACTGTACCCCCACTGAACATTCACACCCAACATGGAAATTGTTAATGATTGACTTGTTCATTTTTTCAACATTTACTGTTTTTTTCATTTGGAACATTCACTTTTATCACTCTTATCTAAAATAAGATGTTACACTGTTACTAAGTAATGTGCATCATGAAAAGTGAATTAATTATTAATTTCTTTGCATCGCAGAGAGCTTTGGTTGTGTGTTTCTACAGTGTGTTATCTTGCCAGCAGCGTGGGGACTTATCTTTTGAGACTGTACATAACATCTGTAGAATGAGTTATGGTCCCTGTTGCTATGATCAAAACCTCAATTCTCTGTTAGGCCTCCTTGATTTTTCATTCACTCTGACCTCAGGTACAGTAATCAAGTGACAGAATCACATTTCTAAACATTTCTTCCATCAAAGGAGCTACATATTTATTAACTCTAATGGCAAACAGACTGTAAAGAGCCATTTCATTTCGAAACGCATTTGATTTTTTATGAGCACATTCAGATGACATTTCTTCAGCTCTATGACTGAAGGATCAACCAAAGTCAGCTGCTCTGGGAATCCACACTCACAATGAAAGACTGTGTGGATTTTTTTCAATAATCCACGCAGTCAATACTTAAAAAGAGATTTTACATGGTAAAAGTTTGACAAAGAAAAGAAGCTCAGAAAAACAAAGAGAGTGGCATTAACATACAATAGGAAGAGGCAGAGCATCAAGGGCTGTTTTTTCTTAACCAAGACGAATATCCCCGTTTTCATTCTGATGACTAAGTGTATTTGAATTCATCCGATGAGGTTTGATGGGATTCAAGAAGTCAAAGAGGCTGGAGAGTCATCTCAGAGGAACTTATTTGATGTTTGAAATGAAGTTAAAACTTGAAAACCATTCAAAAAGCAAAAGCAATGCACTGTGCACACATCATGAAAATGGAATCCATCCATTTTCATTTAATTTCTAAAATGAAAGCAAGTAATTGACTTTAAGCCGGGAAGCTGATTGGTAATAAAAAATTAAAGGTGAAATGTGAGCTAGAAAGCAAAGTGAGGTTGTGCTTTAAAACTGCCAAAGACACCATTTTTTATTTTATGGGTTCACAATTTTCAAGCTGTCATACCTGAAATATTTAACAAAAATAATTGGATTGAATAGAATATAAATCTGGTGTGGAAGAGCAAACAGAGAAATGCCTTGATTGTTTTGTTGATTGTCTCAAATTGTTTGATCTAACCATTGAGTTATGATAGGAAACAGAGGTTGATGTTGATGATCGAATTATTTCATCCATAACATATTTCAAACCACTATATGTACATGTTCAAGCAACTTGGGAAGATATAGCATACTTATTGTTGTAGTGTAGAGCAAAATCAATAAATTTCTGTTTTCTCCTCCACATATTTTACTGTTGAATAAATTTAGGGCTGATGCGCCTGCAATGGTGCTTTTATCAAAGCAAAGATGGTCACTGGGTTTTTGTTTTGAACTGCAATTTGCTGTGGTTAAGTGCTGAGACACAATGCTTTTAGAGCAAAAGGAAAACAACAGAAGTGGAAAATATTTATAAAACATGACTGGAAATTAGATTGTTTTTCATCCAGCAAGGTCAGGATGTCATTACCTATGCCAAGGAGGTTATGTTTTTGGTGCCGTTTGTTTATTTGTTTGTCTGACTGTCAGCAGGACTACAGGAAAAACTACCCAATAGTCATGAAATTTGGTAGAAGGATGCATGGTGACCACACGTGGTGCACACAAATTATTCTTCACTTTCATTAACATCGTGAGATAGGTCTATTGTAACAAAGATGTCTTTGGCAAAATGAACAAAATTAATTTTGCATGTGGAGACATTGTGATTAAAGCAAAAAACAAAAAAAAACCAATAAGTAACAAAGTAAGCTCATTGTCCATTTGCAAGTAATTTAACGTTACCTGACACACAAATCATGGCTGGGGTAATGCTGTGAGCTAGATTGGAGGCTGTATGATGTGTAGCTCTGGTTGTGTCTGTTTCTCTTGCTGTTTGTAAAACCAACGGCAGTACTGATACAGCAGGGCGTGAGCTGTAGTTTCCCCAGTAAACACACTGATGCTGCTGAGGGTCACTCCACCTCCGGAGCCACTAACTTGGCACCGATACCAAGTACTGGCTGATGAATCATTTTTCTAAACTTGGTGTATGTGTAGGGGCAGCCCGGTGGCAGCCTGTCTGTTCGTCATAGAAATATTAAATGTAATCTCCAATTATAGTAATAATGTTCCATCAGTACGATCAATCAAATCATGAGTTAGGGATAATCATTCATTGATACTATGTGTCCAAAGCTTCATACCGACTTTTACAATTTAAACTGAGATCATGCAGTGTGTAATAAATAATTTAGTGGAAGTGTTCTACTGACAGCTGTCTTGTGTGCCGAGTCACAGGGAAAAAAACATTTTTCAAAATAATTACATAAAAGCGGTAATTTGTTATAGTCACAGTAACAAACCAGAATTTTGATTATGACAAACAGTGAACCTCCGCTAACTGATGCACTTTGATAAGCGCTTTGATAAGGACTGAATCAAGGGATTCAGTCCTTATCAAAGGGAAAAAAATATTGCGTCTGACTCTGTAAGAGGGAGGAGACAGAGAGAAATTCAGGAGTTGCACTAAACCTGTTTTCTGGAATACATCCCAGAGCTACACATTCTACTCTCTATGCTTGACTCAAATTCTAAACTCAGTTTTTTTAAGTGAACGTTTCACATTACTCAACAATCCAATAAACAGAAAATTAATCAAATTCAGCGACCCATGTTGCTATTTTTCAAGCTACTGTAGGTAACTGTCATATACTGTATATTTGTGGGAGGGAAAATTTTCTTTTCTGATGTCAAATTTACCGGTGACTATTTTCTACAACTATAAAGGCCACTGTGGGCCGTTGGTTTGCTCCAATAATACCTTCATAGACCATTGGCCTTGGTGTTGGTGAGTGCTCTTAGTATTTTTGACCTAACATTCCAGCTGTGCTCCCTATAATAATAACCCCACACATGATTATGATGAGACAAAACAACAGTAATTGAAGGAAATCGTGTGTATTAGCTTTATGGCAAAACTGATCATGAGACAATATGCTAGGGCTGTCACTAATTACTTTTTTCATTATTGATCAGTCTGTCTGTGATTTTTACAGTTAATCAAATCATCTTTATAAAATGAAAGATATTTAATGTCTCCCTTACACAATGATCATAATCATAATCATTAAAATACTTTTTAGTTTGTTTTTTGTGTAAAGCACTGAGCTGAATTCATTGAATGAATTGTATATGATCTAAAAATCTTTAGAATGAGAAAGTGAAACATTGTCTTGACAAATTGCTTTAATTATTAATAAAAATGTTAGTGATTTGTTTTCCATCACTTGACTTATTTTTTCAGCACTACAGCACTCCTTAATCACAAGTTAAGAAGGCAGCTGCACCCGTTGCTAGATAATGGTCAGAAACCTGAACAAGGTGCCACAGTATTGTGGTTTTTAGCTTTTAAAGTAGGCTACTCAGTACAGAGTACTTGTTTATCCAGGTTTCTAAAACAACCTCACACACTCAGTTTATGTGGATTATATTCAGTAAGACTTTCTGATGAACTGACTGTTGACAGATCATTACAGTCTTCGTTTATGTCATTACTTACCCCTAAGATGTAAATAAATTTTCATTACAGTGCAGTAATGTTATCACTAATTGCCACTGATGACTTCAGTTTAAGAACATTACGATTTTATTAACCATCAGTACAGACAAACATTGTACATCTGTATTTCTGTGGAGTCAGAAGGCAGGCAGAACCTGTTCATCACTTATTCTGTTTCATACTTCATGTCTATGCCTCTCTTACCCTCTATCCCTCTCTCTGTTTTTTCTTTCTCTCTCTCTCTCTCTCTCTCTCTCACACACACACACACACACACACACACAAAGACTCCTCCATGACCGTCATCAAACATGCTCTTTCTCAGCCATCTTTTATTCTCTACATTCACTGTCAAGCTACCTTGACAATGTCTAGTACAATGCACTTTAAATATGCATTGCACTGGCGTCAAATTCAGTTCGTCCTGTTTGCGATTTGCGAGCCGCAGCACAGAATATAGGGCTTGAACAGGCACAATGTGTGAATAGCTATGAACTGACCAACAACCTTCAGCTTTAATGGATAACAAGGACTTCAAAGGAGTGTCGCGCAGCATTGGTTCCCGTTCACTTTTATTCTTGGATCAACAAGAGAAAGAGATTCCTTTTTTTTGCGAGCTGAGGCTTTGTGTTTCTTTTTGATCAGAGTGCAGGTTCTCATATAATCTCTTAGTGGCTGGGAATAGCAATGGAGCAGGTGTCATGCTCGCCTGACAGCGGGTTAACTCATCTCATCTCTAAAATCCATTCAGTCCTTTTGTGTTTGACATCTAATAAGCCCAGACTTAAATTAAAAGCCCATTAATGCCACATAATCGGGCTTTGCCGTGCTCCCTGCACTTCCTCCATGAGGAATTAGACTGTGTTGTAAGAGTGTATCTTACCTATAGGACCGACTGCACAGTTCCATAGTTCACTCCATTAAAAAAGTTTCAGAACTGGATGGAAGAAAGATTAGAGACTTCTGTAATGGAGAGCCACAAAAGGGGGGGAGGTAGACTACTAAAAGGTGTAAATGCACTCCCTTCATTTTGAAACTCTGTCTATTCCCTGTCTATTATCTCAAGCAAGCCTAGCAAAAAGCTGCAGATGACCACTTCCTCAGCAAAAGAAAAATAAGTAAAGCTTATACAGCAGCATCACTTCAGGGAGACTCTTGAAGGGCCAGTAAGTTATGCAAGAGGACTGTTGCTATACTCCAGTAGTACTAGTGCTAGAAAGCTTCTCCAGTGGCATTGATCTCTAGCACTTACAGAATATGTAGCCTATTTAGCAAGCAACACAAAAGCAGCATAAGGTCTCTATCTGTTTTGTGACCCTCACACTTGCAAAGTCAACCCTGTTATAAATATCAGTATCAGAAAATGGTACAAAACCATACAATGACATTTTTTTTACCTGCAATGCAGACATTTTTAAAGTCCTTGCTTTCCCCAATTTCACATTGGCAACCAAAGATTACAGTTATTGCAAGAGTCCAAAATAACGAAATGGCTGAAAGAAACCACTGAACAAGAAGTTTTAGTTACCTAAACTAAACCGGACCTTAAGCGTAGAAGTGGCAGATAAGAAAACATATGGGTCATATTTTCAGAGGGCACTGACAAACAAGGTATTTTGTCATTTAGCTATGAGTTCAGATGCTTCTGTTACATCTCAGCATCTGAACTCCAAGGACAATAGAAGTCACAAATCCATAGCTACTGATCTTGATTTTGTTTTAAAGTTACAAGGATTTGTGCTGTACTTACCATTAAATCACCCTTTGAATTGTTTTTTCTATCACAGGTTAGAGAGGCAGGACCGACTGAGGGCACATCCACTCTTTTGTTTATAAGTTGCTTTGATTTAGTAACCTAAAAACCTAAGGTAAAAAAAATTAATGGAATTAATTTTCTCAGATTATTTATTTCTCTGACAGAGAATGCAAAACTCAAGTGCACCTCAGGACCTCGCTTCAGTTACTCTTCATCAAATCATACTGAGGAAATGTTTTTCCATGAGTTCCTGTTGGTGCAAGACAGCGATGACAAAGTGCCTCTGAACCAAATGCTTTGAAACACATCAGAGAAAAATAATGCTTTGTAGCACATCTAATTCATCAATGCACCACTACACTCCCTATTTGCCAGCTTCAGTTGTGATGCAGTTTTTCTGGTTGCCTCTGCAAGAATCAGTCTGCAGAAGAGCAGAGACTCTCAACTTGTTCTGAACCAGCAGTTTGACCCAGTCGATTATCTTTCAGCTCAACTTATTAGCAACACTTAAGCTTCAAATGAATCATTGAAAATGTATCTTCATAATTTAGCTTGCAGAGGACTCTTCACCTAAATGTCTTGGAACTCTTGACCCACATGATCACTGATTCTTCACAACATTACCTTTCCCCCTGTATGCAATGAGAGCAGCCAGCACCCCTTAAAAGCACTTCATTCCAGTAACCCAGCTTTACAGCTTTTTGTGAAAATCAGACCTGCTCTCACTGTGCGTTCTAACAGTGTGCAGTGGTGGTTGAGCAGTCTGCAGGTTTTTATCCAAGCCAATTTCTACATCAGCTCACAATTGGCACACCTTTGGTGGGTGACAGAAACCCATCATAAAAATCAGCTGCTGTACAACAGTTTTGGAATTAAGGCTTACAGCCAGCGGAGACATTAGAAATTTTGCAGCCTTGAACACACCTTGGCAACAGCTCTGACACAAAAAATATCCTAGTAATACCTTACATGTTTTGATGCTTCTGTCTTCTCTCTTTGCACCTCACAGTGTATGTCCAATGCTTAAGTTCAGTACCAATGCAGGAACTAGTGTGCCCTTTATGTAGCAATGCAGACAGTAAGGTTGTGTAATTCAGGGTTGTGAATGGGCATGTAGTGTCTGACTTTCATGCAGGGGACGCATGAAAGTCAGACTCACTGTTGCAGCAGCTTGGGTGACAACAGAGGAGATTGTGGCCCACAGGCAGGAACAGAGGGATATAGCAGCATAGCAGAGTTAGGCTTTTGCTGCAGCACAGGGATGTAAAATCAACTGCAGCTTGATTGGAACAGATCTTAGCGCTAACTCAGCCTGAACGGGGCTGTGGGAGCAGCCAGGTCAGTGACAGGACACAGGAAACAAGGGTCGGCCATCTGCCAACTGGACACAGGAAACAGGAGTTGACCAACCCTCCAATTGGACACAAGAAACAGGATTCGGTCGGGCTGCCAACTGGACTTCTAGGTTGGCTGTGTAGGCGACTGGAGGTCAGGCAGGTAGGGGGGTGCCACTGTGGTACCAGACAACATATCTCTGGGGTGCTAGTCAGCTAGTCTCAGGATTAGATGTCAGACGAGCAGATCAGTTAAGTCTCTGAAACACTGGACAGCTTGTTCTCTCTGAAAATGGGGAACAAAGTCTCTGGAGCTTTGATTAGCTGAGTCTGTTGGTTAACCAGCTGATTCTCTAGTGAGCTGGGTAGAAAAGCCTGTTGAATACAGGTTAGCTTAGTCTCTGAGGGTCTCTGAGCTAGGCAGCTAAAACTCAGTGAAACTGGGGGACAAGGTCTCTGGGTTACTGGACAGCTGAGCAGCAGTGTAGCTGGTCAGCAAAGTTTAAGGAGCACTGAACTACTTAATTCTCTTTGGCTCTCACCGGCTGAGTCTATAGATTGCTGGGCAGCTCAGTCTTTGTGACGCAGGACGGCTCCATCTCTGAGACACTGGGCAGAGAGACCTCCACAGCACTGGACAGTGGCAAGGGCAAGGAGCTGGGCAGCGATGAGGACAATCATTTGGGCACCGATGACAGTGAGAGCCACGTCTCCTTCTAGAAGGCTTTACTTAAGGTGGATCCGTCTGGAAACTAGCAGGTAAGGAACTAGCCATCAGTCTACCTAACTAAAGACTAGCAGACCATGTCATCTCTGATAGGTAAACAGATATATAAGTATCCCAGAGCCTCTACCTTCTTGCAGATCCCCGTTACTAGTGAGGGCAGGAGGGCAGACTGGAAGGTTGACAGGCAGGCAGAGGTGCAAACAGGTAGCTAGCAGCCGATGCTCTAGCAGGCCGGAAATCAGGCTGGCAGCTGGCACGGACGTTAGATCGTTGTGTTGTTCAGACTGCAGAACTTGCTGTCTTATAACGGGAGTCTTGAAGTCGTTGTGGTGTTCACTGATCAGTGACAGGGGGTAAAACACTACACAAGCTGACAATGACTCTGTCACCCTACAACTGGTTACTAATCCACATTTCGTCACCCACATAAAATGTGACACAGAATATGATGAGCAACTTAATATAAAACAGGAATTGTTCATTATTATAAAGATAAAAAATATAAAGACAATTAAAAAATCAAGTAAAGATGAAGTAATCTCACAAAACTTAATTTTTTTGCCTTTTAGGTTTTGTTTCTAAAATTATCAAGGTGTTTGTTCACTGCAGCACTGTCCTCCATTGCTGAGCTGCTGAAAATGAGAGTGGAAGACAGGAATTTTATGATGTGGCAATAGAATTGTTTAGTCATTGCTATTGTTCAACATGCCTTTTAAACTCTGCAGGTGTAATAAATTAATGTCCCGTCTGCTAGATGTTAAGTATTTTTAAAGTTACAGCGCTTACGAATGTTTCGCCTACAAGGATGCACTGTAACTATGTATGAGAGTGGGTTTGTAATGCCCATATTTGGAGAAATTAAGTTAAGAAGATAAATGTGTCTGAGGGACTTTTAATTACTCTTTACATGCTCATTTTCACTTAATCTTTCATTTATAGGAAGTGCTAACTAGTGACATATTACAGTTTTGTTTTTTTATTCATCAAAGGTATTGGGTTTGCATTCTCCCTCCTTTGATATCATCAAGAGGGAGAAAAAGCACTTACATATCTCATTTAAGCTAAAATTATAACTGAATAGTAATTAAATTAAAAAGACCAACATTAAAATTGCTAATTGCCATTTTGTCACAACCTGGCTCAAAAGTAAGTGACAAAAGAGGGAAACAGTCCGAAAATAAAACTACATATTTTAGTAAAGTCAGGGTAGGTAAGTTTGAGAAACTAGCAAGAAACAGCTGGATGTTGAAAGTATCCAACAGAGAAACTTCCACCCCCTCCCTTCTGGACTCCTTCCAAAGCCACGCCCCCAAAACACGTGAACCCGCTTTGCTGACACCGCTGGAGGATGAGTACAGTGTGATGAACGGAGAGGAGCATAGTGCAGCGGCTCACATCAGGGGTAAGAAAACATCTAGCTTTATCATTATGAAAATAAACAACTAACCCAGCTGTTAGTACTCACTGTCTAGCTAGGATGTTAATATAATAGTCCATTGAAGGACCTGGGAGCGGACTACGTCAGGGACAAACAATTGGTTAGGCAGTTCGTTACTTTGGTCTGGTTGTTGATGCTGCGCTTCTTTCACTGCAGACTCGATCTCCCAGGCAACAGCCATAACCACACAAGAGGATGGGAGGATGAGGTCCGGGTTATCGGGTGATTCGTCTGCAGCATACTGGCGAGACAGGGCATCGGGCTTTATGTTTCTGGATCCGGGGCGGTAAGTCAGGGTCATCCGGAACCGTCCGAAGAACAGGGCCCAGTGGGCTTTTTCGGGAGTTTAGTCTTTTTGCCAACTGGATGTATGCTAGGTTTTTATGGTCAGTCCATACCATAAATGGCTGCTCCGATCCCTCAAGCCAATGTCTCCATTCCTCCAGGGCCAGCTTAACAGCCAGGAGCTCTCTGTTACGGACATCATAATTGCACTCTGCAGGCGTTAGCCGCCAGGAGAAGAAGGCACAAGAATGGAGTTTTTGATCTTTGCCTGACCTCTGGGACAAAACTGCTCAGCTTCTGGGGTCCATACAAAGGGAATGGAGCAAGAGGTGAGACCTGTCAGGGGGGCTGCCACTCTACTGTAGTTTCGTATAAATCTACGATAAAATTAGCAAACTCCAGAAAGCGTTGCAGTTCCTTATGAGTGGTTGGTTTTGGCCACTCTGCTACTGCGCGAATCTTTTCTGGACCCATCCTCAACTGCCCGCTCTCGATTATGCAGCCCAGGAAGCTGACTGAGCTGACGTGAAACTCACATTTTTCAGCCTTCATGATCTGTTCTCCAGCAGCCTCTGGAGAACCTGGCGGACATGGGAGATGTGATCAGACATGATTTTGGAGAAAATCAAGATGTCATCGAGGTAAACAAAAACAAACTGGTTAAGGAAATCCCGGAGTACATCATTAACTAGTGCCTGAAAAACTGCTGGGGTGTTTGTGAGACCAAAAGGCATTACAAGGTACTCAAAATGGCTGAGTGGAGTGTTGAACACTGTTTTCCATTTGTACCCCTCTCTGATTCTGACCAGGTGATAAGCGTTCCTGAGGTCGAGTTTGGAGAAAATAGTGGCACCGTGCAGAGGAACGAAGGCAGAATTTATAAGGGGTAAGTGGTACTTGTTTTTGACAGTGATGTTGTTCAGCCCACGGTAATCTATACAGGGATGCAGGGTGCCATCTTTCTTCTACCAGGGGTTGGGAGTGTAGAAGTGTACCCCCACAGCTATTGGTGAGCCGGGTCTTTGGGCTTTTGGGCTTTTAACCCGGAAATGACCAATCTGTAGTACAGGCACTCACCAGCTCTGATCCTGCATTAGCGTTCCGTGGGGGATAAGTGAGCCCGGCCCAATTGCATAGCTTCCTCACCAGAGGGCGCTGTTGTACCTGATCCCTGATTCCCAGAATCTGGCCCGCTCTCAACTCTCGCTGGAGGAGTCACAGTTGGGCGAGAGTAGCTAAGAGGAAGGGAGCGGTTAAATTTCTCTCTGCTTCGCTCCCACAGGCGTTTGTCTAACCTGTGTCACGGCTGGCTCAACACCGCGACAAAAAGATCAGTAACAAAACACAAGTTGCAATAACGGTACCATTAATTTATAAATTACTCAACCAAAAAAAAACAACTCAATCATTCAAAAAGCATATGCCCAGTCCGAGTACGGATACAGATACAGATACAGATAATAATGGTCAACAGATAGAGATACAGATAATGCTGTACTCGCTTATCCCTAATATATATAGTGGTTAGTGACCACTAACAAGAATTTATTTAGCAAACCTCGATTACGTACTTTTTCAAACAGCAAAAAATACAACCAAAAAAACCCAAACAAAAAACCAAAAAAACATAAACAAAGGAGCACTCCTACTTTTACCACAGTGCTTCTCGATACCTCTTGAAAATAATTTCTTTGTCCATTTTTTTGAAAAGGAATATGTTTGGGTATTGCTTTAGGGTCTCATTTAGTTTATTACACAATTTAACTCAGCAAATTGATAAACATAATCTTTTCCTTGTTTTTCTAATTCTTTGGTTGCAAAATTTCCTCTTCCCCTTAAAATTGTACCCTCCCTCCCTCTCATAGAACATCTTTGTATAGTCCCAGGCAATAGGCTATTTCTTTCTTTGAAAATGAATACTACAATTTGATATTCAATTAGATCGTGGTATTTTAGCAATTTAGACTGTAGAAATAATGAATTTGTGTGATCCCAAAATCCGACATTGTGAATGATTAGATTATTGCAAGAGAGTGACACAAGTCACTAGTTCTAACCTAACAGAATACAAATAGTTTCTAACTCTGCATTAGAAAACTTACCAAACAAAGGAAATGGACAACCCCCATTTTTGTCATAGTAGGCAAAAAGCATTCAAAAATATTATAATTATTTTTGTAATAAAATCATTTATCTTACAAAAGTATTAATTGTGAATAATTCACTGTTTAGAATGATTCCTCTCACATTTTCACACATTTATTACGTTTCAAATACTGTACTGTCTATGTTACCAGCAAATCATGTCATCACAGCTTAAACTGGTCAGAACTGTTTAAATGTTGTAGCTTGCCTAACTGCTCCACATGCAATGTATTCCCTCTGAATCTCCCTTTTTTTGTGCCACACAAGTATAAAGTCTCCAAAAGTAGAAATACTAATACCAATATCTCCAATTTGTGCTTCAAATGTAAACAGATATATCAGTAAATTAACAGTAGGCTAATTATGCTCTTTGGTCTTGAGCAAGTTGTAAGCAGGTTTTCTGTCAAAACACCCAAGAGGAAGACATGCTTGCACCACCAGTCTTGCATACTCTTTGAAGCTCACAGCAGATTGAGTCAACATACATGTGTGTTTCAGGGTTATATTAAATTATAAGGCCCTCGTGAGTATCAACAGACACATCTAGTCTCCCGTGGCACTGCAGTGCAAGCGTACTTTACTACATGGAAACAGCTCTATCTGTTTAATTACCCTCCTCTGAGGCATCAACACATCTCAACTGCCACCCCCACCACTCATGAATTAATGATGCACATTTCTGGTTGTTATTAGTAAGCTGCATTGGGAAACAGACTGGTCGAAGTTAATTTGAGATTCAACTCTTAAAAAACCTGAGGTGGTTGTTGTTTTCCACTGTAGTGACTGTTAAAACAACAAATACACTCCTTCATTTGTTTCAACAAGATGCGCAGCCATTCAGGGACCACAAGACACCCTTTGGTTACAAAGAGGTAGTGGCGGTGATGCTGGATGTATACATGTAGTATGAATGAAAAGCTCAATTAACAATTATCAGTAACACATTGGAGTATTATAGCTCAAAAAGTGGTGCTGGGTGAATTGAGGATTGTTTCGTCAGTGTATGTATGTGTACATGATTGTGTTTTGGGTGCATTATGATAAGGGCTATAATTAATGCAACACCAACAAATTGTTTAATGTTAACACTTTCCTTTAGTTTGTATAAATAACTATCAAGTAAATGATTGACTGGACTGTTTTTTCTTTAAGCACTTGCCTACTCAGAGGAAGTATAGTCAAGTTCACATCAAAACACTTTTGTATCATCTTCCTAGAATAATGGGATCCTACATGAACACATATTTTTCTTTAAAAAAAGTTTAAAAAGTTTTACATGGAATATTTCTGTATACACACACACACACACACACACACATATATATATATATATATATATATATATATATATATACATATATTTTTTTTTATATAGTTTTGTTTGTTTCTGCAGGGTTAAGCTATTCTCAGTCTATTTCTCAAGAGGTATTTAGTGCATGGAAATTACTTACAGGAGAGCACTTAGATTCTATGGCAGTGTAGCTTTGTATAGGATCTGATGGATGTTTTCTGACTTTGAGTCTAACATGATTAAAACTGACAGACAGCTTGCTGAACAGGATGTCAAAACATCAAAGGCACTGAGTGCTGGATTATTACACCATTTCTGTTGACCTACAGTCCATTTACCCAAATTCAAAGCACAGCTTTTAGAAAGATCAAAGAGCACTGTTTTTGCTTTTGATGCTGAAACGGTGGATATCTTGATTACACTGCAAATTTAGGATAAGGCTAGCATTATTCTATATTGTCAAGATTCTGGAAAGATCTAAAAGTGCCAAAGATATATGTTAAATAAAATAAATTATAGCATTTGGTATTTAGGATTGGGCATTTGGAATTATGGATTGGGTATTTGGGATTAGGATATAATATAGGGCATTTAGGATTATAGATCATATGCAAAGAAGGAGGCATAGCCCTAATGCTGGCCCACTCCCCACACTCAACCCAGTGTAACGTTAACTAAATAAAACTTCTTGGGTTACGTCTGTAACCTTTGTTCCCTGAGGAGGGAAGGAGACACTGTGTCGATGAAAACGACTCTATGGGGAATCTCCTCGAGTACCTGCCTCTGAAGTATGAATGAAACTAATCCAATTCTAATTGGTGTCGTGCCGTGGTGCATCATGTGACGGCATACCCGGAAGCATAAAAAGACACTGGCATACACATACAACAACCTCGCAATGAAGAAAGGTGCTCCAGGGCATCAAGGGGCGTGGTAAGATGACGCAGTGTCTCGTTCCCTCCTCAGGGAACAGGGGTTACAGACGTAACCCAAGACATTCCCTTTTGCAGGGAACTCAACACTGCGTCATTGAAAACGACTCTATGGGGAACGAATGCCCATTAGGCCACGCCCCGAAGACCTGCCCAGGGTGAAACTGACCCCAGGGCCCAGTCAGGATGCGAGCGCTCATGCGCCAGGCGTACTAAGGAGATGCAGACTATAAAATCTGATAAAAGTGTACCGGGTGGCCCAACCGGCCGCCTCACAGATCTCCCGGAGGGGCACTCCCAAGTGGAGGGCCCTAGAGGATGCCATGCCCCTAGTAGAATGAGGCCTGATGGCACAAAGGTGAGGTCAAACCGCGCAGCTTGTAGGCCGAGGAAATTGCCTGAATGGCAAGCATGGAAAGCTGCAATGGATGGCAGGTACACCTTCAGCATGGACGGGGAGAGACCCGCAGAGAACCGATCTTGGAGAATCTCCAGAACTAAAGCCACCGGGCAGTTCACTGGATCCAACTCACGTTCCCTACACCAAGTGGAAAACAAGTTCCACTTGAGGCCATATAATCCCCCAGTGGATGGAGCCCTAGAGCTAAGTATGGTTTCTATCACCCCTGCCGATAGAGTACTTGGCCCCCGGGCGAGGGTGGAACATTGTGCCCTCCGCCTGAGACAACAGATCCCTCCTCAGAGGAATCTGCCACGGCAGAGCTATCAGGAGTGAAATTATGAACACAATTTCTGTATTTAAAATGCTTTTTTTGATTTTATTGATTTCATGTAATATTCAAATTTTCTGAGATTTTGAATTTGGGGTTTTCATAAGGTCTACGCTATAATCATCGAAATTATATCAAATAAAGGCTTGAAATATCTCACTTTGCATGTAATGAGTCTATATACTATGTTAGTTTCACCTTTTAAGTTGAATTACTGTAATAAATGAACTTTTGCACAATACGCTAATTTTTCGAGTTTCACCTGTAACGAAAGTTGAGAGAATCAATATTTATTCGCAGCACTGTGAAAGAAATGTTTTTGTGTTCTTTAATTTCTATTTTACAACCGTGCGGCTCTGGGAGGACTGTTTCAGGATGTAGCAGTTTGGCGCATTTTATGCTAACATTAATGGAGATTAGTTCCAAAGTAACGTAACGTTGTGACTAAAGCCTTCGCCTGACAGTCAGCAGAGAATGCACTTTGGTCCAGTTAGTAAAAAAGTTTCACATTTTGGCTCTGTTGTCAGGCCCAGTTACGTTTACAGAAAGGCTAACGCTAGAAGTAAGTTGGCTCACCTTTAGGTAACATTAACATTGCACTATTGTGAGCTGCTGTCACTGTCACTGCCTTCTGTTGCAGTTGCCTCGGGTGAAGTGGCTGTAACATTAATAATATTTATTTGTAAAGGAGTATTTTTCCCGCTGTGATAATGAAACCTTTTAACTAGTGAAGAATGCTCAATTTTCATTGAAACTATTTTATCATTTGTTCATTTTGGAAGATGTTTGTGGTAATGTTACGTTGACATGAGTTGCGTTATTACACAAAAGAGTCTCAAGAGCATCGTCTCATTATCAGGATGGACAAAATAACAGAAGCACCTGTCCATGTGATAACGTTACAAATTACCAGCAGCACAACTGCAGTTTCCAAAATGATCATACAGTCGAATCAACAACTCTCCGAAACAGTTTCATCCAAAACTAAACATTATTACTGTTATGGAGGATTTATGGTAGGAATGTTGTATTACTGCATTTCTTTTTAGCTAGATGTAACTATTGAACGGGTAACTTCCTTCCTAGAGACTAAATACATCTCTCACAACATTAAACTATTCCAGTATCACATGTTTGTAAGAAGTGTTTACATGGCCATTATGTTGCAAACTATTAAAAAGTTTGTGTTCATATATAGTGTGTCCATTAAGGACAATAGAGAGTGCTGCTGAAGGGATTTCATCATGTCCATAATCACCTGACTTGCGAGAGCAGCTTTTTTATTGCCGATGCCGAGTAAGTGAAATGATAAAATATAGTATTTTAAAAAATCAGCAATTTATGACGTTCTTGTTGACTGGAATAATGGGAATTCTGCTGTTTTATCTTTTGCTTTTTTATCTGCTCCTGTAGGAGCAAGTATTGAGTGACACTACAGCTATCCAAGGTATGTTTTCAATTTGCACATCTCTGCATAAGGGTTAGTATTTTTTTTTTTTAATTATTCAAAATTATGTAGACTTTGCTTTTTATACTGCATAGATTTGAAAGACTTGAGTTAAGGTATTGAAAGGAACATACAGGCATCATTTGAACTTACTAGGATGCTTCTTTATCAAACAAAAATTCCCTTATGTTGCGGTGGATGTGGGTTGAGCAGGTTGGAGGACCCAAACGCAGGACACAAGGCATAGGAGGTACGGTTCAAAAGGTGATTTATTTAACAAACAAAAAGCGAGCACACTTACATACTGAGTGGCTGAGTCCATAAAAAGCCAAATGAGAAACGAAACAAAAATCCAATACAGGTAATCCAAAACACCAAGAGCAGAAAATAGCAAGACGACACACTGGACGAGACTGAGACACTGAAGCCACGACTGACAGGGGGTCAACACCAACAATGTCCAGACAAAGACTGAAGAGAAACACCAAACATATACCCCAGGGACTAACGAGCAGGGCGGGAGTAACACAGGTGACAGACATGAGGCTAACGAGACACAGGCAGGCAGAGAGAGAGCAGGGGAAAACAGAGAG
>JAPMOB010222083.1:0-33279 GCA_029875015.1 Lepomis gibbosus | reverse complement strand
TATGGGATAGTAAACAAATCGCTCCACATTAGCTTTTTACCGTTACATCATTTCTTGCAGGCTTTGACAAATTGAGTTTACGTTGGAGTCGTGTTGTGCTGGGAGCAGGTCTTTCTTAGTATTAGCAGACTCCATGTCGTAAGTTGCAGTGTTCGCTGCTGAGTACAAAGTAGACACAGCGAGAGGCTCGGGAGCACGCATGCACGTGTCAGTCACTGGATTTCGCAGAAAATCCAACCCGGAGCCTTCGAATAGGAATAGGAATACCTGCCTTCAGAGTTAATAGCCAAACCCGACAAGTGGATCATTTTAATGTCAGATTACAACCCCTTCACACACAGGCAATAAAAAAAGGAAACCTACATACAGCCCCTTTAAAGCCCTTATTCACATGTTTCTTTCTCCGTTTCTGTTGGTTTCAGTTGTTGTCATGTCATGCATAATTGTCAGGCATTTGACATTTGTGAAAATTTCATTTACATAAGCGACTTGTAATTTGCATTTTGTTTCACAAGTTTTATTTTGTAGTACAAAGAAACAGTATATGAATATCCATGTAATAACATGACTGATTAATAAATGAAAAACATTTTCTCTAAAGCATGTCATTGTTGTCTGGCTTATTAACAGTTGATTTAATGAAGTAGGAGTTTGTTAAGAGATTGTTGAAAAATGTGTTTCATAGCTACTACGACTACAACATTATGTCATTACTGTCTATTTGAAGAGTACTGTTTTAGCAACTTGGCTAGAGTCTTGGTTTTGTGCTTGGAAACAAACAGTCATTAAATGTACAAATATAAATCTTAAAAAACAGAAAAGGCACAGAACCAGTCAGAAAAAGTAAATTGAGAAAAAGAAAAATGATTATCTTAGTTACAGTTAAATGTATGCATACTGTAAACCCTACATTCAAATTTCAACTGTATTTCATTGCGGGAATACATTTATAAATACAACAAATGTGATTTATCCTTCCTTACACCCCTCCCTTGACCGTGCACTCAGTTTAGTAATTGTAATTATGCATGGCAATTTTTTTCAAGCTTTTAAGTATTCTAAATTGACTCTAAATTAAAGGGGTGTGCATGCGGAACTTAATTTATTTTTTCCTCCAAAAACTAAAAACACAAGCAAAAGGGTAAAAAAGACATTTTTTTTACAGCGCATATTTTGTCGACACAGGAACAACACAAATGTAACTAATAACATAAACAATGTCTGCGTCCACCTGTGCTTTTCCTACCACAAGTCAAAATGCTGCCTAGTCTGATCCAAGGCACGTTGCTAGCATTAGCATGTCTGATTAACTCCCTTTAGTATAGCTATTTCGAACAGATCCGATAAAATCTATAGACTATACTGAAGGCACCTATTGAAACGATTTTCTACTGACAAGACAATATACTTCTATTACAATTAGAAATTAAATAGCATAAAAAAACAGGAGGATGTGATGGCACTACAGCTGCCTGGGCTGGACTGTATTGATAAGCTTGAGCTGCTTTTCAATTCCTGCTAAAAAGAGCCTGCAGCCTACATGTCAGTGCTAACAACAATTCTGAATGAAGGAACAAGCAGAAAAGAATGAGAGTTCCTCTAAAGATTAAGATAACAGCAACTACAAACCACAGTTGCAGAAGTATAAAAATACTATTTATACCTAATTCCTTAATACACCATACTTAACCTAATGTGATATGACACTGACATCCAATAATTCTATCCAATTTGAACAAATTCACAATCACTTAAAAAAACATGTATTCCGAAATGCTGAATTTGACTCATATTTCAATCTAGCGGTTCGTAAAAATAATGACAACAAATTATCCAATATTCAAGTAGATAAGGCACTGGGCCTGCCAATACCTGACCTGAAAGGTTTGGAGCCTGTATGGCCTCTAGCACCAAGTATTTCCTGCAGCTCCACTTTTCACATTTACATTTTACTTTGTGACTTTGTGACATTACACAACTGTTAAATGATACAATTACTAATACAATTACTGCAAAACAAAACATTTCAACTGACCATTAGCTAAACTTCACCCCCGTACAGTGACTCTCTAATTACAGCTTAATAACTACCATAACTAGGCACTGCTGGCCTGTTGAGCTTTGGATTTCTCCACATGTTGATGCAGTGTGAATGGACCGTAGAAAAAGCGATACTCTGCATGTAAAATGTTTGGAGGGTTGTGTCTTTTTATCCTCTCCAAAACCAAAAACACAAGTGCAAGGAATTAATCAAACTGTGTTTTTGTCTTCTCTAATGTAAGCTGCAAATATTAGCATGTGTATCTATTTACAGTAACCCAGCATTGCTTCCAAGGCAAAGATTAGCATATCATTTGCTAATTACACTGTTGTGTGAGGTCACACGTTATGTAATTACCATTCATGACACCCACTGTGTGGGATCATGTATGATACTACCCCAGAGTTTATGCCAATGTTACACTGCAGCAAACCCAGTTGAACAGATATCCTCCCAGCGTTATGTTTGCCAAATGACAATTAGTAAACTTCCTTAGCTTATTTTCTTGTAATAATTAATTAATAATTAACAATTAAAAACATACTGTTGGAAATTATGAACATCAAAGCATGAGTATGTACATTAAGCTAAGCATCCAAACCATGTTAGAATGAATGAGTTCTTACACTTTTCACATGTGTATAATACTAGGGCCAATCTGCTCTACACTGCAAGAACAATTTTGTTTAATTCCATGTCTACTACACAAACCATTAAATGTTAAGGATGCTAACATTTTGCCTGCAACATGTGTCTTTAGCCTTAGTCTTTTAGCATAATATGATGCAGCCTATAAATATGGTGTCAAAACATTTCAAAGGTTTGTTCAGGATATTCCTTGTTTCAAGCTGGGTGTCCAGAGTCCCCGACAAATATCTGTAAAACCCTCAAATGTCCCATTCACTACCAAATTATCTCGAGAATGAGTTTTTAAACATCTGGTGGACCTCATGTTAGCCTGGCTAGATAGCAACAGCTGCTAAAATTGGCCAGACAATTGTCATTATAGTTGGTTAAACAGACTATTGCAGACCAGAAATGAGAAGCCTGTTTTTGTCTACATCTGTCTGAAAGCAAGGATCCATTGAATTTCAATAGAATAACTGCCAACATTATTGGAAACTGCACACCTGCCATGTAAGATCAGAATGGTTGTAGCAACACTAACAGGGGGGTCTTTGCTAACGGTCAGTTATTTCTAAACGCTTTACTTTACCACTGACTTTTTGCTTTATAACTTGTACCACATTATACATAAAACCACATTGTGAATTGTATACCTGTTGTAATTCGTTCAGTTTCTGCTGCTGTCAATAAAATGAAAGCATTGTACCAACCATAAAGGTTAATGAGTGGTTTATCTACATGTGTAATTATGTGCATTATTAAGCTACTTAACATTAATAGGGGACCCCTTATGTAGCACCATATCTGTTAGAATGAAATCTTGATTCATTCAATGTCATTCTGGTCAAACTGTATGATATAAGTGCAAACAAATATTTACATTCTCTTTGTTTTGCTAAGAGAGAGACTATGCTTTGTTTCATTTTAATTTAGCCCAATTAATTTCAGCCCTCTATATTAATTTCACCAGCATAAAATCCCTGCTATTAAAATTAATTCATATGTACTCTCTAAAGAAACCAGGAAAGGGCTCAGATGATTTACTTTAAATGATGATTCATATTTCATCACTCAGTGGTCCAATCAGTTCATGATGAGGCATGTGAGTGGTTACTACGTTGCACCTCAGTGGCGAGACGTGCTGCTGGAGTGGGAACGTGGGCTGCAGGTTTTGCAGCACTGTGCTCGTACATTGGGCAAGCTGCAGCGGCCGATCAAGCGAAGAGTCTGACAGAAACGAAAGGTGAGCCGATCACGGAGACACACTGCTCCTGTGTGGGTGACAGAGAGAGGAGGAGGGGGAATTATACACTGTATATAAATATAAATATAAATAAATATATATATATAAATGCTCTGTATAGCGCCTTTCTAGTCTTTTCAACCACTCAAAGCGCTTTTACACTACATCGCATTCACCACAAACTGGTGGAACAGTGTATGAATGTGAACAATTGAGGGTTCAATATCTTGCCCAAGAACACTTTGACATGCAGCCTAGAAGAGCCGGGGATTGAACCGCACACCTTTTGATTAACGGGCAACCCGCTCTATCTCCTGAGCCACAGCCGCCCGATATAGAAATCATTGCATCGTTGAATGAATCATAGGCACATCATAAGACATGCCCTTAAGTTGAGCAGTGACAGATGTGCTGCGTTAGATTTTTTTGCCTTCCACAACAAATTCCACAACGTGTTCTGTGATGTTGATCAACAGGAGCACAGAGTGCTCTTCCACGCACAACTGTAGAGAGGAAGAGGAATTATGTTGTTGATTCTGCAAGGTGGAACTGTGAAACAGAAGAAAGGTCAGTCAATATTTCTTTCATTTTTTAGGCACACAAGACAGATTTTTAAAATCTTTGGTTGTTTTCAGATAGCCATGAAAAAATGTGAAGCTAGCTTTAAAACTGCAATTGCCACCAAACTCTAACCATAGTATCTTAAGTTCCTACAGAGCATAGGCAGGTGATAATCAATAGCAGAAAAGACAGATACTCTTCTGCTGCAAAACTGGACCACACCGATTTGTCTATTCTTCGTATATTTTAGTTCACACGCTTTGCATGTTAACCAATTACCAAGAAAAAGCTTACAGTGTGAGCTAATATATTTAAATGTAGGCGGTGTGCTTCCAAACCACATTCTCACAAATGTCGTGAGAAATTGAATGTACAAGAAAAGAAGACAATTCATCAAAACATTTGCTGTGCTACAGGGAACTCACTACGACAACAAAACAAAAAGATTTGTATGTTTGTGTACACAAGTTTGTCTCCCTCAGCCAGAGTACACATTTGATTATCTCCTGCCTGGTCTTTTTTTTAATGACAGCAGTTAGAGCAGAAGCATGAAATTGAAAAACCAGGCCAGACAGTGTTTTGAGTGTGGGCTGTTATTGAATCATTACACTTCATCTGACACTCAGTGTTTCAAAGCCTGATGTTGCTGATTGTCTTCTTATTTAAGAACAGCCAAGCAGGCAGGAATCAGAGGTCCTTTAGGAATTAAGTTAGGTTTACCACCTGTCATTTAAATTCTCACAAGCACTGCTCTGGAGTAACTGTCAAGGTAAAAAAGAAAAAAACAACCCACAATTTCCTGCTGGAAATCAGAGAATAATTTCAGCATTTCTGAGAGACGGAGGCCACGGCTGATGGCTTTAACAGACAACTTAAGTATTATAGTTTAGCTATAAACCTCCTGCGAATTTCAATGACAGTAACAGCTATTCAGGTTAGGAGAAAAAATTGTATTTCTCAGACTTCTCTGAGACCTCCAAACCCTCAGCCCAAAGCTCAAGTTGAATCTGTACTCACCATGGTTCTCGCAGTCTGCATATGAATTGTGACATTATGATTATCAGATTAGATTATTTCAGTGCTTTTGTATGTAAATCAGGAGTCACAAAGATGTAGCTGACTGCAGACAGCAGATGGCTGAAGGCAAACTGTTGACTACTACAATAAAAAGTGAAAAGAAAAGTGTAACTATTAATGACATCTAATTAAAAATAAAGACAAATCAGTATCACCTACAGTGGATCATATTGTAAATATGCTTTCCTTTGCTTTAATTATTATATGAGCTATCCTGTTTTAAGTTCTATTATATTCTTGATATGACAAAATCAACTTGAAAACAAAATACTTATGTTATGCACACATCTGAAAAAAATACATTTACCCTACAGCACAGTTCAGTTGACAGTTCTATTCACAAGCCAATTATCAACAAGAAGCCATATACAGTCAGCTTGACAGCAGTACTCCAAATTGTGCACAAGTTGCAATGATGCAATTTGCAGAGGCTTGCACCAGAGCGCACTACAGCACATGAACAAGCAAAAAGGGTGTGTATGTACTGACACTGAAGTCCTCAATCAATTTTACTACATTTCATGAATTTTGTGCTATCTTGGTAAACATCAGCCTATGACAAGATGTCACCTAAATTAAAATCTGTCCATTTGTTCAATATATTTTTAAGATCTAGGGATTGTTTACACATTAACAATATGACCTAAGGGAAAGATCAGAGGGTCATGAAAATCATTAGGATTCATCCTCCGAGGACCATGATTATTCACAGCATATTTAACAAAAATCTAACATTTATCTTTTCAAGAATCAAAGTGTTGGATTCTGGAAAAGTGTCATCTCATGGTGGCACCAGAAGCAAAGTCAGGGTTTCCTGAAAACAATTAGAAATCATTAATGGGGACAATGAATATCCTTACCAAACTTGATGACAATGCAGCCAATAATTTCAATCCAATAATATTTGGACCAAAGTGTTAGACCCTGATTCAACCACTGCACCATTTTACATGGCCCATGCATACTGTACTACTGAACCCACTGTTCGATAAAGATATTTTCAAAACTCCAGAGTGCAGAATTTCCAATGACACCCAGATCAGAGAGACTCCATGACATCAACGAGGTACAAAGGTCACAGCTGCAACTCAATACACAGCATTTCCTGTGTGTTTCTATACAACCCCATTTGCTGTCTTTGACCCAGTCACCAGAGTGCCCCATATAGAAGAGTAAACAAAAAAGGGTGCAGTGGGACATGGGACTTCCGCAGTAATATGCTTTTCTTTCACTATTTGAAATTAAAGAACCTTGGTTTGGGTGAAAAAAAAACACGACGTTTATGGGCAGCCCTGCAAACTATGATCAATACTGTCAGTGTATGTAGCATTGTATTTGTTTTCTAGAAAAAACATCTTATGATCCAAAGGTCACAGATGGTTAATCCCAGCATTTTTTTAAGAGCAAACCAGGGAAAAGAATGAAGGGCTCTTGAAACACCTACAGTATATATTGACTGGAAATTACCAACTAGATGAAAATTCAACCTTGCATGAGCACAAGGTGTTATCTGTCCATGTTCTGTACAAAATTATATAAGCATGACCTTTATATCTGCAGATCGACAAGTACAATTCAAAACATTTAGAGGAAGATGTTTATTGAATGGTCATTGCACAACAGTATTGCTGCTGAAATGTAAATAATTAGCACTGCCAGTATGTGTGTGTTTTAGTTACTTAGACCTGCAATAACTGTAAAAGAAATACGATTTTGTTTGGCCACTTGGGGCTAGAGGAAACTAGCTAGTTAGCAATTAACAAAACACTGAATTGTGACCTTTTAAGTTGATATGGAGAACGTGTTTGCAAATAGTTGCTTATTTGTACATCCAGCATTTATAGAGAAATATTATCATTTATATGGAGTGATGTTTCTGTCCAATATTATGTTGGTGTCTATGAACTCCTGAGGGAAATATCTGGCTCTATATAGCTGCTAAATGCGCCACTATGTGCACCAGGTGGTCTCTTTGTATGTCTGCTGTGCTGAGCAGAAGATTTGGGTGAAAATTTTCTGTAGTTTCATCATCATGAGCAACCCCTTTCACATTGTCATTCAATACATTATTATACAAATATTGATTACAGCGGCTTGAAGTGTTAGGCTTAGATCTCTAATGTCCAGTGAAGGAGGTGGAAATGTTCCATTAATCTGTGAAGTGAAATACTTGGTTACCTCCAATAAATATACATTTTCTGCTTGTGGGACAACTATGGGACATCTCACTGCATTTAAATGAATAATAACAATTACAGTTCAAGTTTTTATTTGAAATGTAATGTTAAAAGGTATGTTAATGGCTGACATTGTTACCTACTGCAGCAGTATGTTTTATTGTATTGTAATTCCACGCAGTCTGGGCACTTCTACATACTGTGTGTGCGCATGAGACAATAAACAACATAACTACGGAACATTTAACTTCAATAAAAATGTATTATTTGAAAAAAAAAATCAAATTAATTGAAACCGATGATGCAGACACCTACAACCACAGACAAAAAAACACCATTAGCTCCCAACGGTGCCGTGGGAATCTGTATGTCTTGAGACTGAATGCAGGTCATTCGTCCCCTTGACCGTCTTCCATACTCCACTCTGCTTTTCCCAGACAACATGCACACTGACCACAGCCTGACTATATCACTTTTTTGGTGATAGTGGTGCCATACTTAACAACAAATGGCCTGTAAAATCCTCTTTATAAAACAGAAATGCACATTCCCACTAGTGCTACTTTACAATTCTGTTTTGCTTTGATGCAAGGACATTGCATGTGAGTGTCTTATATGTATGCATAATTCAGCACATATGGTAGAGGTTAGACTAAGAAGACAAGGCAGAGCTGTAGTCAGGACATTTGTCTTGTCCAACATGAGTCTAAAACAGAATTGAGTGGGGATTGGGGCCAAGGCTGACAGACCTCTCGCAAGACCAAGCATAAACTAGGAACCAACCAAAACCCAATCACATCCTAATCAATATTTAGTATTAAACACAGATCTACTTTATTACCATTCACAGACTGTAAACAGTAATGTAAATGTAATGTAAAATAAAAAACAGCATTGAAACCAGCACCTAACTATCCATTTCCGTCAAACAGGCAGTTGTTTTTGGAACCACAGAGCTGAAGTGAAATATATTTTCAAAAATACATAAAATCCAAACTTTTACAGGTTTAAATTTACATTATTGAACGGCTTTGGGTCCTGCTGCTGATGGTAAAGTATCTGACAAGAACTGACATCTCCAACCCTCCTATCACCATCTCCTGACAAAGTGAGTGACACAAGCCCAGATGACTGACATTAGGGATGACAGTCTACTTAAATGCGCTTTCCATTCAGCATTCTCTCTCTCTCCAGCAACACTGGTCACGGTGGCAGCAACACGCTGCTGTAGTAAACTCTGTTCTATCTCTGTTCTATTGATATTGACATATCAAAATAATTGATTAAATATCTAAGTTAAGGTTGGATGTTTTTTGTGGCATCTCACATTTAGCTGAAATCACAATTAAGCTAAAATATGAGTTCCACCATTTTGTGTGCACTGTGAAAGGAGGATTAATCATGATGGTTTCCTGGGAAAACCACAGCACAGATAATGGCTGGGTGCACTTGTTAAAGTCAAATGAAAGAAATACTTAACAAAAGTTCTGTGTTTTTCATGAAGTACTGTATTCATGTAATATAGTTACAGGCACAAAGCAACAGAAAACTAAACGTTTCAGAGAAAATGTCTCTAACAGTGTCATGTTGTTTTTTCCCCCTGATAAATGTATCCTTCAAAATCTCGTGTACAGTCCATGTGAAAGATGAACTCAGATCATCTTCATGTTATCCTCCTACTGCTGCTAAGGAAACCAGCCTTGTCTTCTGAGAGGGATTTTAACAACCTGCAGCCCAGATATATTGTCAGGCATTCAGAAAATGGAAATCAGTCTTAGGCTCACACAGCTACACACGTGTCTAAGGTCACAGTCGTTTCACATGAAAGCAGCTTCTGTGTAGAGCTTCTAGTCCAGGTTCGATGAGAGGCCACTTAGAGCTGCTTTCGCCGTATAGGCTTTAAGAAAAGCATGAATATACGATGAGTTTTTACATTGTGTTGGTCAATTTATCACTGTGGGGCATGGTATATTGACACATGACCAGACTTTTATTAATGTCAGATGAAATGTTGTACTATTTACTAGTTGTAATGTAGACTTTGATCACTATTATGATTAGCTATCAAATATGCTACAGAAAGTGTAAAGGTTTATACTACACATGTTGTAAGTATGTTCTCTATGCGATGTGTAAAATGACCTTCTACTCCATCACTTTACATTTCCATCAAGCCTCGTCTCCAGTCACTCTTAAGAGATGTTTCTGATCTGCATCCAATTACTTAATTCAATGTAACATCAGAAAGCTTCTGAATTACTATCTGCCCATAAGTTGTGATGTGGAGTCATACTTAAAGAGATTTGACTGGAATGCTGCCAGGCACTCGTTTGAATGCATGCCAAATACATTTATTCATAATGCAGATGTGAGGTACAATCCAAGCCAAGTTCCACCTGTCACAGATACAAGAAGTAACATATAAGTGCCTTGCAAATGTCTTTTTTTTCTCAGAGAGAGATAAAGCATAATCTCGGAAGAGTTACAAAATGCAAGGTCAGATCTTGCTGTGGTATAATTATTCACTTAAGGCAGTAATGTATCCAAGAGTTTCCTGAAGGGTGGGTCACATTGCAGCAAAAAAGAAAAAAAGAAAAAAAGACTTTTATATTTAGTTTATATTTCAATGCAGGGTTTTACACATGTATGTTAGCGAATAATATATTTGCTATAGCTAAATACAGTTTTTAAAAAAACGTCTACAGCACTTGACTAATATTTCAAATTTTCTGTATCAGCCTTTTTTTATAAATGATATTGTCTATAGCGTGCACTGTTTATTTATACTTATTACTTATTACTTAGTTATTATTAACCATACGCTCACAGAATTCCTTAGTTTTGTATTTGAAAATAATAAAGAAATAGGCAAATTGTAGTTAAATGAGTTACTCATACTATACTATGTTATTGGTAGCAAAATAAACCACTCACTGAATGAGTGTAATAGTAGTTTCTTTACATTTAGTAGCTGCCAGTGGGTATTCACCATGTCCCATTTACTTTACTAGTTTTCCAATAATTTGGTCTCTTTTGACCACCACTCGATAATTCAGTTGTATACAGGAACAAAAGCATCCAGTAACAAGGAATCATGTTATTTACATTTTATGAAAGCATTTACTTAAAGAGGTGGTATTTGGCTTTTTCCATCTCCTTTATTGAGTTTTATACCTTTTTTGTTTGACAAAAAATATTGTGTTTTTTGAAAATTAAACCATTTAACCTGTTCTGGTTCAACCCCTAAATAAGATTTTGAACCTGAAAATGAGCATAATACCACCTCTTTAATTGACAATTAGGAACAGTCAAATTCTGTCACTAACCATTAATGCATGACATGTTAAATCGGATTTGTTATGGTCAATTTAAAAGAAACTAATAATTATTTTAATTAAATTTTTAGCTTACAAACATTTACCTGTTGTACCCTTACTGTAATGCTTGGTGCAGACGTGTGTAAAAAGTAGTCCCAGTTAATAGTCTCTGTCCTGATTCACTACTAGACTAGTAATACACAGTTTCCAAGTGGCTGCCCACTCTGAAAGAGAAGTTACTTCAACTCATTTCCCTAGAAGACCCCACAAACAGTAGATTCAAGATATCAAAAGCAGACCTTATATGCACAATATGCAACAAGTGAACTTTCTGTTTAAAATTGGCTGATAATTGTAACATTTTAATATAAAGATACCATTAAGTCTTAAGATGAAAATGCATTACAATATGAAATGAGAGCTGAGCATAGTTTTAATTAGTTGAATTATTCCTGATACTTTAAAAAAAACTGTGAAGCAATTATTGTGCAATTATAATAAGCTGACCAGTATGTCATGCGGCAAAGTTGCTTACATGTTTTTTTTGCATGGTTATCTTTAACAGAATTTAAATGTTGATTCCATCAATTGAAGGAAAATTCAAGTCAAAAAGGTTATCATAATTGAGGTGCCACAACACACAACATTATTTAGTGCTTCATAAATAACCATCTGGCTATTCTGATACGTTTAGTAAAATCACATCTCCACTTTAGAACAAATCAAACAGACTTTGTATGTGAAATAAATAGAAGATAATTTCCAAGAATATTCAAAAGCTTTGATGAGAGATTCATACATTTCACTACTGCTGCCTAACTTTATTTGAATGGATGAGGCTGTGTGGAGATAATACATTATTAACACCTCTGTTAGAACAGGTAACATTTGGTAAATGTGGGGGAGGTGATACATTTTTTCTTTCTCTTGTGTATTTTGATTTCCCTTTGCACAAATAACATTTTATATTTTGTATGGCAAAAGTGCTAATTCCTGAATATGTCTTTCATCTAAAGGGGTGCAATGCTTTAGTAAAAGGCAGAACGTCATACAGTGAGTAACATCAAATTTTTATACTATTGCTCTGCACCCTGATCTAGGTATGAGTCAGTCTTCTTTATCTGAAATTCACTTTTTAATTTAGCTTTTGGATTCAGTCTGCTGTTTTTTTTATCTTCTTAACGCTTGAGATTTGTGTTAAACTTATAAACTAATAACAAAGCACATGTGAATTTCTCACATGTACATGCATGCCATGTCATTTCACAATAGTTTACATAAACAAATTGTTACCTGAGATGGGCGGTCACACAAGGCCCTAACATGGCCAGCTGTTTGCTATTATTTAACATAACCCTTTCATACCACAATCCCTTCAAAATGTCAGTAAAGCTGGAGTACAGACAAGTTGCCCTCTCCGAGGAACACCGTGATTACAGATCTGATATAAAACAGAATTGCCACGGAACTGCTGTGGCCTATATCAGAATATTGAATAAAGAATGCAAATTTTGTTTGTTTAATTACAGTAGGCACAAATATAAAAGTATAAAAGCAAATGTTATGAATATTCTTGGAAATGATCTTCTATATAAGTTAATAAGCCCCATGTAGCAAAGCTGAGAGGACCATTAATGCTGAAACATTGAACAAAAAAAGCAGTTATAACCCACTGTGTTCTGCAGATAACATGCACCTTAAAATAAAATCTAAGGGAGCAAAAAAAAACACCTCTAGTGCAACAATTGGACCCTTTTGTAGTCACATGCACATTAAAACTAGATTTAACTTTAAAACCTAGATTTTAACTTTAAAATCTACTGTAGGTGAAATGTTTGGGTAGACAGTGTGACACAGTCATACTCAATCAAAAGCAAAATATGGAAATGCCAAGCCATGAATGATGTATTTCAAGCAAAAAAGACTAGCAGCCTATACTTCCCCTGCTGTGAATAGTTTCTTTGATTGCAAATCTCGTTCTATTCTATCAAATTCTGGAAAAAAAGTTTCAACTCTTCTGCATGCCTGGCTAACAAAGAAGACATTTGATGCTACTGTTGTCAGCCTTTCCACTGGTCTTATGATGTGGTATCATTAGAGGAAGAGCTGGTGGATTCCCAGTGATATCATTGCTGCTGTTGACAACAAAGGATGGTAAAGCGTGCTGCTTTATATGGTCAAAAAAGCTGGTACCATAAGGTGGATTAATAATGAATACCCCTAAAATAAATATTCTGTATAAATAAAATATAACATGCATATTATTGATAATGATAGACACTCCTATAGGATATTGCCTCAAAGGTTACGATTTTCATTCAGGACATTTGGTCTTTTTTTTACCACTTTGGTATAATAAAGGAAATCAAGGGGTTGTAATGTGTTTTTTGTGTGTGTTCTGTCGATTTGGGATACTTTCTGTTGGTAAATCGCTCTAGTTTGACATTTCACTCAAAATCCTCATTGACGCGCATAAACAGACACTGGCGGAAATCTTTACCTTTACTGCTTAAAGGTCAAACCTTTCCTCTTGTGTAAATTCCATTTTCAGATGCCCTATAATCAAAGTCTTGCAGCAATTACAGGTCATGTGTGTCTATCCTCTTTTCTCGTATTGCAGTAAAACTCAGGGCACATCCTTGGATTTGATGGAATTTGATTTGTTTATTGTGATGCAATGTTATTCAGTGCCAGTGACAAATAAAATGATTTTAACTTTAACTATAGATGAACTATGCACAGGAGATCCCCATTTAAACACATTCACATGCAGAAGGTTTGACACAATATGACATCATCTTTATCATTATCATCACTATCCTCATCCTGCTGATAACACAACTGGCCCAGTTTACAACAGATGCCTGCAGGGCAAGTCAAAATATTCCACAACAATCCACAAACAAGACTGTACAGTCATGCTAGTGGCTCTGTGATTCATGTCAAAAGGTTGCATATGGGTGAAACATATGTACGTATGCGCAAAAACATTCAGATTTATAACACAGTGTGCATGAAAGTCCCATGAGGATTTCCCTTTAGAAATCACAATCAACTTGAAATTTGGCAAATGTAATCAAGGTTCTTTTACCAACCTTTTAACACCCACCCCCTAATTATTATTAACACTTACACTGGTGCTCGACCCCCTTGACGACTTGCAGGAATGAGAATCACTCCTCAGTAGTGATGAAGGTAAAGGAAGACACGCACTGGATGACACAGGTATATAATTTGTAGGGATGTAGCAATTCACCAAATCTACGGTTTGGGTCACACCTCAATCCCCCCACGTGTGACGCTTTTGAAAACAGAATCACGAGTGAGTTTATTAAACGCAACAACTGTGTATAACGCACTGCTGATGGAGAAAGTGAGCAGAGCAGCGACTACAGGGAGAGGCAGACAGAAAGAGGTAGAGCAACCCAGTGTGTTTGCAGTGAGAGACCAGAGATGTAGGTCTGTTTGTGTGTGTGAGTGTGGGGAGACGAGAAGAGGAAGGGAGCAGATTCAAGTAGTGAATAAAATAAGTAGAATAACCTAATATCAGTACAAACAGGTGTTACACTGCTGCTGCCACCCCACCCCCCACACAGCCACTTCCGCTGCACTGTCAATATGAAAGATGAACAGTCCGGGGAGGGGGTGAGTCGGTTCTGCCCCTCGGAACTGCGACACTAAACCGTGGACTTTTGTTTCACTGTTACAGCCCTAGTTATTTGTATTCCCTTGTTTGAAAACTTGTAAACTTTGTAAACTTGAAAACTCCCATGTAAAAATACCTAACTAATAGCATCAAATATACTCATTAGGCAGATTGGCCCATTTCAGAGAAATACATACTATGTAATTGGATTATTATTTATTAATAATAGATAATTATTATAAAACATAATCATTATTATTGACTAATTACTTATACATTAATGTGTTAATCACTTTAATGATTTAAATTTAGTGATTTAAATTATCTTACATAATGCCTAGTAGCTTAATCCATACTAATAATATATATAATACAATATATATAATAATATATAATATATCACATTTTATTAGTTGATTGTTTTAATATCTTGTATCTAATGTTGTCAAATAAATGTATTGGAGTAAAAAGTACTATATGGGCTTGCAGAGTGTAGTGAAGTAGAAGTATAAAAGTAGCATAAAAAATGAAACTACTTAAGTAAAGTACAAGTACCTCAAAATTGTACTTAAGTTCAATATTTAGGTAAACGTACATACACAGTTACATCCCACGACAACATAAAACTGAAGAAATTGTATTCAAAACACACCTTGAGTTACTCACCAGATGGGGCGCTCTCGCACTCCTGTAAGTTACACTTCTGGATGCTCTCAGGCTGCGGCTCGTGGTCACATTGAGCTTGATCCACTTCTTCATCTGTCTCCTCCTTTGTGTTAACACATCGGATGAGCCGGCGCTGCACTCCGCCTCCACAAGAAGCTGAACACTGCAGAGGTGTTTTGAAAATGAAAACATATTTTAATGGATTGGTACTTCTTGCTGCAACACTGTCTATTTTGTATAATTTCATCATACAATGACCAAAGGTTTACATTGTCAAAACTTTGTTTGTTTTGTATTTTTACTCATTATTATGATATTTGCATTTGGGTTTGAGACTGATTGGGCTACTTGGCTTCAGACAAATCTGGCAACACTGGATATTATTCTCAACATTTGAACATATTTTGAAAGATTGCAAGCAGCAAGAAGACAGTCTGATGGCTACTGCTTTTGTAAGTATTTCATTGTGCTCGTGTTTGCATGAGTTCATTAACAATCACTATATAAAATATGCTATGGGCATGTTTTTGATTGACTGTGTGCAGATTAAAGACTCATGATTCAGGCATTGAAAAGACTTGATGAAAAGACCTGTTTTGTGGACAGAAGTCACATGTAAGACCTAGGCTACTAGGAGGAAATGACATTCAGATTTACAGTCATAATCCCCAATATGGGTCAGGTTATTAGGAGAAGTCAATATTCATTCTTGACACATTAGGTGAATAAAGACGGTGCTGGGGTAACTCAACTTAAGAGGCTATATTACCTTGGCACTCCAGACACATGTCTGTTTCTATTGATTTCCAGTTGCTTATCTGGGTTAAGGTCACAGTTTTCTTCATTTTCTCACACATTTATCCCACATTCCTTCTCTGGCTATTCTAGATCTAATCAATACATTCTTCTTATTTCTCATATCACTCCCAAATCCTTTGACCCGTCTCTTTAGATCTCCCTCTCCTTCATCAGCCTTCCCATATAACCTGCAGCATTATATTGATAATGATGCTATATCATTGTCTTCCAGTGTGCAGCATTGCTCCTTTTCCTTCTTTTCCTCCCCTATCGACATTCAGTGACGCGGACCTATGCTCCATCCACCCCTGCTCCTTCACTCAGAAAAGTAAAATCTAAGGGTGCTTTCACACCTGTAGTTCAGTTCCTTTGGTCCGGACCAAGTTAAAAAAAAATGATACACTGTTACATTTCAGTTCTGGTCCAATTCATGTTCACACTGCAGTTTTACAAACGAACCAAGAGAAGTAACCATGACAATACACAGACTTACCATGACGTTACACAGGTAACTTGTTGATTGGACAGCTTTGGCGATTATCATCCTGCATCAACAGGACCCATGAAGGGAAATCAAACTCCAGTGACTGACAGAAGTTTATGCAGCACTTTAATGCTTCTGATCGCAAAGAGCTCACAAAGTAATAATTTATAATTCGCATGATTAGTAATGTTAGACTGCAGATCGACCGAATAGCCTATTATGATTAACATAAAAACAGGACATGTAGTTAAGTGATAATTCAGGGATTCTTAGCCTATAGTTTACTGTGGGCTTGCTGTCACAAATGTTTTATGGACTTAATGAACTGACAGGGTAAACAGAGTGCTACTCTTCCTCCTTTTTTAACAGATTTTAATCTATTAATCAAGGAAAATACCTGCACTGACAATTATACGTTACCAAATGATTTTTATAAACATAGCATGGCTTGTAGATCAATTATAAGATCGCTGAACACATTTTGTGGTCAGCAGATGGATTTATTAGTGGTTTAACTTTGGAAATAATGCTCAGATCACATCTCACATCACAAGCGAACTGCACGAGATTTTGTTTGACCGCTTGTTTGGTCCGCTTTTGGTGCGCACCTGAGTGCGATTGCTGCATTTACACCTGACCAAATGAACCGCACTAAGGGGGAAAAACGAACTCTAGTGCGATTCAACCGAACTAAATGAGGCAGGTGTGAAAGCACGATAAAAGCCAGTATCAACGTTTACTCCAAAGTTCTGTGAATCAAAAATCATGCTAGTTTATTATCTCTAGTTTTTAATGTTTTTTATCCATTTTGTGTGTGTGTGTGTGTGTGTGTGTTTGTGTGCGTGTGTGTGTGTGTGTGTGTAGTGCACCTGTCCCCAAGATCCAGTAAGCCACTGAGCACAAGGCTGGTTGTTACAGGATTGGATGCTGCTGGGCTGAAAGTCCCCATCACATCGATCCTCCTCTGGACAAGTGACGATACGCTGCTGCTCTCCTCCTCCACACACCTCAGAGCACTGATCAACACACAATGACAGGCATATGGAGTATATGAACGTATATCACTTATGAATGAGTTATTTATAACAATAAGCCACAGAATTCATCTTACACTTTTCATGAGAACCATAGAATGTTTAATAGTTGACTGTCTTCTGGGTTTGCTTTTCCAACTCTACATCTCGTGAATCCATTGCTGCTCAGTTGCTAACACGTAAATCTCAGAACCTCCTACCTACTGTACTTGAAGACACCCACCAAGAACACCCACACACCATTAGCAGACAACGATAACATCATTTAAAGAAGGACCAGGTTTCTCTTTGGCTCTGAAAGTTTATTTCCTTCCTGCACTGAAATTATTATAAACATATTGCTACCAGGAAAATAGGAATAAAAACATTAAAAAAACCTTTAAAAAATACACAGTGTATGGTATGTTATGCTTTGAAAAATGTGTGGGGTAATAAAAAGAAAGTGAAATTTGGAACTAATCCTTTAAGGGCATGTTTTATTGTATGTGCTTTTGATGTGGTGTTGAAATGTTTTAATGATTATCATCTTGTCACTATTTTTATTTGAAAGTTATGTGGAGCATGTTCTGAGTAGAACTTAACTAAAATGGAGTTTTTTTTAATTGCAACATGCTGTCAGACACACTGTGCTATATTCACTTTCATTCTATCCTACTTAAAAACCAGAGAATTCAATATTGATTTTATACAACTCACTTCACCCCAGGATGAGCTGTACCAGTCGAGACATGGCTGGATGTTACAGGGCGTTTTTGTTTGTGGCCTGGAGGACATGGCTCGGCAGTGGAAAGGTCTTAGGGGCCTTTGATCCCGCATGTCAAAACAATGGACTTCTCGTGATTTAATGCCGCCTCCACAATTCTTGGAACACTGGGAAAAGACATGGCATGACAAACAGCATGAGCTTCTACACTGAACAAAATTATAAACGCAACACTTTTTTTGCCCACATTCATCATGAGCTGAACTCAAAGATCTAAGACTTTCTCTATGTACACAGGCCTGTTTCTCTCAAATATCATAAATCTGTCAAAATCTGTGTCAGTGAGCACTTCTCCATTGCCGAGATAATCCATCCACCTCACAGGTGTGGCATATCAAGATGGTGATCAGATATCAAGGGTGTGTCCTACGCTGGCCACAATAAAAGGGGTGAGGGGGGTTGCGCCGATTGTTTAGACGTCTGATAAGCAGGCTGTTAGCTGTCAGCTATGTATGTAGATATGCTATAGTTACAGCTATGTATTTAGTGGATAGAAGCGGAACAGCAGAAGAAGGATGAATGCCTGGCGGCATGGGTACGTAAAACGTACATTAAAACAATGTCAGTAACATATATTGATTTTGGTAGTATAATATATAAGATATCATCTCACCTTACTCCATTCCTCAATTTTCCATGTGGAGCAGGGGCGAAGGTAACATCGCTGGGCTGGCGCAGGCCTCTTGGCCGGATCGCAGTCAGAATCTGAGCCTGTACTGCAAGCCAAAGTCCTCCAGATGGCACCCAGACCACAGCTGGTGGAGCACTGCCCATATATATGAGAGCCAGACTTACACTTTGCAATTTAAGGGTTGGACGCACAAACAGCTCCAGCACGTACAAGAAAACAAAACAATGCAAATCATGTCAATCTTCTTTAAATATAATGAAGCAACCATTTGTCAACTGTAACATAAACATTAAAAAAATTAACATTAGCTGTGTCAGCTGTAGGTCAAATGGTGTTTCCAAAGGATTCAGTTAAATGCGTGCTGGAACTAAACTAGACGCTAGTAGTAAGTAGTAGTAAGACAATAGTCATACAGTATAACAACAATGCCAGAATGTGTGAATTAATGCAGACTCACAGCACTCCAGTTGCCGGTGACCCAGTAGGCAGCATAAGTGACTTGTGTGGAGGCTGGAGATGTTGGCACTAGAAATGGCCACAGAACAGGTGGAGGTGTTGCCACAGCAGGTGTGGGTGATTCCATGTGTTGTACTGGTGTTGCACTATGTTCAGGAGAGGTTGTGGTGTTTGCTGGAAGCTGGTATGAAGGACTGCTACTGCTGCTCCTCACCACTGGGGGAATGACTATCTCATTGTAGTCAAAATCAGCTAAATGAATGGCTGGAGCTTGGGATGTGGACTCTGTTCCAGTTCTCTCAGTGAAGGCAGGTTTGTTTAGTATCTGTTTCATTGTAGCTGGCAGGAAATCTGCTGGAGAAGGCTGAGAGGCTCCTTGCTGGTTTGTAGGAGGTATGATTTCTGTTCCAGTTACTGTGGTGGAGTCATCAGAGGCCTCTTGGTTACCTGAGATAAGCAGTACATAAATGGGGGGAGGTATGGAATTCTCAGAGGCAGGAAGTGAGGTTGTGCTGAGTTCAAGATCAGTATCCCATGAATACTGACTAGTGGCATACACTTTATCATAATTAGTGCGATCCAAGTCAGAATCCTCCAGTGTGAAGGTAGTTGGAAATATTGTTGATTTACTTGTTGTCTGAGGTATTTCTGAAGCACTCTCTTCCAGCTGGACTTCAGTCTTAACCTGAATTATAGTTCCTGGTGTGGCAGAGCCTGTGGGGCCTGAACTCTCTACATCTTCTTGGTCTGCAGAGATATCTGGACCTAGTGTACTTTTTTCTTTGTAACTGTACTCATAATCATCACGTTCCTCTGTCTCCTGAGCACTCACTGTTGTAGCGACAGTATTAATAGTGGTTTGATGTCGTGGAGAGGAAGCATAATGTTCTGGAGTCACAGTGACATCCTCAATATAATTTTCCTCCTCATTGACATTGTTTTCAGCCTCCTCTCCATACTGCCCCCATTCCACATCATGTGTAGGCTCCTTTGTAGTGAAAACCAGACTAGGCATTGTGCTAATGTTTTCAGGCCACCATACACTGTCATGTATCTCTTTTAGTGTTTGTGAATGCTGTGTAGTAGACACAGGAAGAAGATAATCCTCTGAAAGAAAGTCATCCAAATTTTCTGAATTTGCTTGCACAGAGTCTTTTGTTACTATATTTCCACTGTCCTTCTTATTGTCCAGATATGTGTTCAGTGGCTCTTCAGTTGTGTAGGCAGCAGCCTTCGAAATTGTAGAAATGGCTGAAGTAACTGTGGGAGCTCTTGTAGTTTCCATGTAAGCATCTTCTTTCACACTGCGGGTAGGCTTGGCATCCTGTGAAGGATTGAATCCTTGACTGTCCCCTGAATCTATTCCATCACTCTCAAAGTCATCCGACAAGTCTTCATGGAAGTTGATAAAGTTATAGTCATAGTAAAAATCATCAACTTTAACACTGTCTTTCAGAGAGTGATCAATGTTTTCAATGTTATTGTGGTAATGAAAATCTCCCTCAACAATGTTATTAAGATTATTAGGATTTCTTGGCTGGGATCTGGTGGTGCTGTATTTGGGTGGTGGTTTCACTTCAGGTATGGAGTTAATTTCGTTGAGCACTTCTTTGTTCGACCAGCCGCTTCCAGACCAGTCGCTGCCGAAATTATCCACTACTTGTGGACAGTCTTGGATGTAGCAGGTAGTGACAGCAAGGGGCTTCTTTTGGGGATCACAGTCAACACCAGTGTTTCTAGAGCAGGTTACATTACGGCGACGTACTCCACTTCCACAAGTCAGAGAACACTGCACGGAAGAAAAAAACACAACATCAGATCATTATCCTGCCAAATGTGTACTTTTAAAATTTCCCTGTTCCAAAATTAAAAAATACACTGCACAACAACTAGAAGTTGAGACCATGAATTGCTGTAATTATGATTATTACATCATTTAATGTCATGTTTCACAGAGAGACCTTTTCGGAAAATGTGAAAGTAGTTGTAAGAATTTCTGGTGAAATAAAGAATAATTTACATTTTCATTTCCTTTTGAAACAGCATAATTGCATACAAACCAGAACCTCATATTCCAATTCAGACTCACCTTTGACCAGCTGCCAGTGGTCCAGTCTGCTGGGCAGGGGATGTGTGTGTTGCAGGAGGATAATGATTCAGGTTTGGGTATGTGTTCACATTCACTGGGTTCCAGGGCTTTCTGCTCCTCAGCACTTACTGCCTGGATGCAGAGCACTGTCCTTTTAGTAAGGCCTGAGATCCCACAGCTCGCCGAGCATTTCTGCCACTCCCCGACCCACCATCTTCAGGCAGAGACAGAAAAGATGCCAACATTTCCAATTTAATGGTAAACTTGTGATAGAAAATAACAATATTTCACAACTGTGCAAATGCAGATGACTCACATATACAGATTTAGATGGCAGTGAGTACAATTTTTTCTCCACCCAGCTCCAAGGTCCATATTGTGTCTTCAGGGTGTCAATAGCAATGTCTAAAGTTTTGCTTTACTAAAATGGTAAGATTTCTCTGTCAAAACTTTCAGCTCTTGACTCACATTTTCAGCTGTCCAGAGCAAAAACCAAACACAAATGAGCAACTATTCTTGTAAGAGGGTGACAGAGACACAGAGTGGAAAAGAGTGAGATCTTTTGCTAAAAGTTTGCTCATTCATGAAGATTGTGTATGTTGGTGATGTGTTTGTTTCAAAGCTCAGCATTACCAAAAGTTTTACATGTCACAAACAATTATTATGTGGTGACAGCAAGTTTCACGTGGTGTACACTGCTGACTTGAAAGTGTAATTTTAGTGCTGAGCTATTGCTAATTAGGCTCATTAGCAACGACACAGAAAGTTAAGCAAACACAAAATCATTATAAAACAATTACTCACAAATAATTACCCGTGAAATTACTGATTTCTAACAGCAGGAGTACATCTGATCTTCTGATATAAACACAATATTGCTGCTGCTGTTCTGCATGCACAAAGCAATGTGTGCATGCATTGTTTTCTGGGAGTTCCTGTGTGTGCCTAAGTGCACGTGAAATAATATGTGGGAATGGAAGATCACCAAACAAAAAATTATCAATATATTGAATGACACAAAATGACACAAAAAAGTATCACAGAAAAACAATCTCTGTGGAATTAGATCAACTTTCCACCCTATTTATAAGCTGTGGACATTAAGATTAGTCATTCTTCTTTTTTTTTGTCATTGGGTAATATTGATATTGATACTTTCCACAACACAAATATTGTCCTTTTACTGTTAATCGTACTGCACTGGAAGAGTGGTCAATGGTTGAAAACATTCTGTAGCAACGGAACTCCTATTCTCTGAGGACATTTAGCTGTTTCACTACTGATAATACTTACTTACCTGTCATCCCTCACAAAAAAAGTCTAATCTGATAAGCTTATGCTTTTAAAATAACCATAATTTGTCATTAATTGTGGAAAGTAAACATACATATAATATATATAAAATACAATCAAGGATTAGTGGTGTAAATATGGATATTATTGGGGGGAGAAAAACAGTTTTATTCTTTTAAGAGCCCCTGTGTCCATGAGAGCTCCTCCTTGAAATTCCATTCATCCAATACTCCTAGTAATGCTTGATCAGCAACATGTTAAAAAAATAGCACTTGCAGACATCAAGACATGACTGAGGAGGCAGTTTTGATGAACTGGAAGCACAGCTACAGCTACTTCAAGTTTTCGACTTTAAGAGACTACAATAATCTAATCAAATTTTATTATTATTAGCCTATGCTTGAGTTGTGAATACCTCTTTGCTACATGTTTCTGGTGGATCACTGCAAATTTAGCATTTTATTTGTAATCACTGTAGAAATCTCACTCCAGTACATTTATGTTACATACAAGGTCTTAAACCCTTTAATATACGGACGTGGAAGATTCTGACTCGATTAACAAATGTTAAAAAATCAATTCCTTATGTTAATTGATAATGTAATGTTATCAACATAAATGGTGGGACTCGTGGAAGTGCAGTGACCGGACGGTCTGTGGCATGCACACAGAGAGACGAGAGAAACCAGTGTTCCTACTGTATTCAGCACACTACCACTGCAGAATGAATAACCCCCCCTACTTAAATGTCACACAATCATTAATATCAATGCGCAAGTAATGATTTTAACTCACACACTGTGCAAGCATGGTGACACTCAACGCTCGGCAGCTCTATGTGTGTCAGAGGCTGAGCGAATGAGCGAGAGAGCGAGCGACAGAACATGACGGTGAAATTTAGCCATGAAAAATATTAGCAGTAAGTTTCAGCGTGGCAGTAAATGTGCAGTGTAGGTCACTGTGTGTCCGTTAATAAAAGTCTGTAGTTTCCCCAACTGCTGGAAAGGTGAAGGCTGTCAGCGCTAGCTCACTGTACAGTGTGTTTTTGGCTGTTTATAGTTAAATCAGTAACAAAGTAATAATTAATTAATTAATCTCAGCTGTATGTCATTAGAACTAACTTACCTACAAAGGCTGAGAACATCAGATACAATCTAACTGGTGTACAGCTCTGTCCTGTACTGATACTGTACATCCTGATTATTATTTTTCAGAGCCTGACAGCTGGTTGTTAAAGAAATGAGGGACCATGAAGCTGAGGTTAATAAAGTAATTTAGGGATGCAAACTAGTCCTTTTAAGCTAATTAGTAGATGTTTCTTTTAGATTTAATGCTTAGTAATTATCCAGAGATCCTGTATAGAACAAAATTATTAATCAAGAAGCTATATTGCAAAATTATTCATCAATAATTGTTTTATAATTGCATTGCAGCCCTCTGAATCCTAATCAAATCCACTAGTAAGATGCCCTGAGATTCCCACCTCTATTTAATATTGTTGCAATTGGCTTGGCTGACAGGCTGTTAAAATCATAACTTCCTCAATGTCTATTGAAGTAGGTGCAGCTGCAGGATTGTTATTTTTTTGTCATATCTGCAATGTTAAACCACTTTTGAACATTCAACTTTTATTCTTATTATCTTATTAGCTGTAGGCTGTCTTAAGATATGATAAAACAAGCAGAATGGCATCTGGCCTTGTATGTACAGGTAGAAGTCCATTTGTCTAACATGTGGAGCAATCAAAGTGGTGCCGTTTGCAGACAGGTTATAGAAGTTATACAAGTTGAAAGAAACAGCAAAGTATGTACTCTTTCTTATTCAAACAGCCCAAAATATGGACACTTCTATTTTTTAAATTGCAATAATTGTTTGGGTTTTTTTTGTTTGTGTTTTAGCATTTTTTCTTGCTATACAAAAATACTAAACCTGCAGTTCCACTAGTTATGTAACTTGATTTGGTAGCTTAGATTATTTACTTCAAAGCACACTACAAGGACAGGTGTTTGTCTGAGTGTGTGTCTGTGAATACTGGTGGTGCCATTTTGTAAATCATGTCAGGGAAGTAAACTCACATGGCTGGACATGGGTCCTTGTTACAGCTGGTTTGGTTATCTTCAGGTCGAGTTAAGGGGTCACATAAGTGCTCCTCCACTATCCCAGTTGTCTTTTCCACACAGTGAACAATTTGCCTCTGAACACCTGGAATGCCAGTGAGAGGAGAGAAAAAGCTTTTGTGACTAAGCAGCATACACACAAACACATATTTGGCTCCCAGCTGCCTCTTAGTAATAATAATAATAATACCCTAGTACCTAGAGGGCACCTGGTAGGTCACTATTAGGTGACTGAGAAGAGCAAACCAGAAATAACATTACTGAATACAGAAGAATACAATTCCATGTTATAATAAAAACAGGAACACAGCACACTATTGGAACACAGAAATATGAAAAAAGATGCTTTAATTAATTAAATAATTATGAAATTATGAATTCACACCACCTGTTTAAAGGGTTTTAGATCTAGTTAAAACACTACTGCCAGTGGTAAAATAAAGTTGTTAATTTAATGCAAGTTAACCCTTAATTGACACAGTATAACTTTAATATAAATATGTAACAAGCACAACATCACAAATCAATTTCCTTCCTTCCTTAGAAAAGACTAAAAAGACTAGGTTTCAGACAGCATTACATAAAGCAGTACACAAAAGAACTTGTCTCCTAAGGCAGTGACAGATTTATCTCCCGTAATACCACTCTCAATCATTACTCGGCCCTCCTGAGGGGACATCCACCCATCAGAGCAGAGACACCTCTCACCAGTCCGTGCCCTCTGCTCAGGGCCTGCTCAGGGCCACAATGCGTGTCTTATAGCTAATTTACACCTTCAAAGGTATCTTTAAAAGACAAGACAGTTACACTGAATTGAAAGCCAGATAAAGACAGAAAGAAAAAAAGAAATGTAGGACAAACACAAATAATGTTCTGCAGTAGATATTTTGCTTTAATGCAATTGTGGGTAAAACCCTGCTCCTGGCACATGGAAGCAGGACGAGTATTGCCTTTTGATGTGCTATCTTTTGAGCTTTTTCCTCTACAGTAACAGTAAATATGGATACAAAGCCAGCGTTTATACAGATAAGGTTAAAAATCCATATTCTGCTCCAGTGGCACTTCTACACAATATACTGTACTAATTGCAATATGGCCCAAAAGTAAAAAACAATTTATACCAACATTCACAGCCCTGGCGGTCGGAAAGAAGCACATATTAAACAACAGAGGACAAACCATCAAAACAGCCATGTCAGTGTATTTTGCTTTCTCCACAGAAAGGCAAAGATGTCGAGAACGAACACAAAATTTGCTATAGACGGTGGGATGGAGAGGCGAGGGGTACAAAGGACTGTAACTCTGTACACAGATCTGGAGATGAGACTTCAACAGAGTGAGGTGAACGTCAGATAATCTATAAAAACATAATGAACTGGATTAAAATAACATTCACACTGGACAGTTCAACATTTTTGTCTTTGCTTGCTGTTTCCACCCATTTTTTTCTACATTATTATAAAGTTTATAATAATGACATTATATGGCCAAGTTGGCCATATAATGCCACCTGTCTTGACTCTAGCTGTACAAATTAAACAAGTTCAAGATCATCCTTATGAGAATGAGACACAGAAATGTTATTAGAAAACAATTAGCCACCAATAACAGAGAAAAGAAGCAATTATGTATAACCAAATGGTATCATGCTTATGACATAATAACTCAAATAAAAATATTAAATTTCAGGGCCTGCCAATATGCCTGTGCAGTAGTAAAACTGAGCATGTGTCCCTTCAATTAACAAAGTAAACATCAAAGACTTCAGTCTAGTGTGTGAAGCTTGATACTTTTGCAAGTGTTAAAATGATCAAATTAAGCACTTGTCTCAACTGTCAGGCTAGGCTATTGTCTTTGAAAGTGTATTTAAAAGTTCTTAATTCTTCTTTATGCAGTGTTAGTTTCTAAAAAGGTTTACTGTTCAGCCACAAGGGACCGGTTTCACTGTTTTCCTTTCATTCATATTGTAAAGCATCACACTGATCTTCAAGGTCCATCACCCACGTCAAAACTACTAGCTCTTCTGCTACATCACACTGAAGAACTCCTGAAGGAGTGTTAATGTGATAAATAGCTCAATATAGATTTGTTGACAGTACAAACGAAATATGTCTTGTGTACTTCAATCCTTAAATTATGGACATCCTTTTTTCTGCTCAGTGTGAGCAACTGCAGTAGAGCATTATCTGGTTCCTTGATAAAAAAAGTAAAAGCCTGTGTAAAAACGACCCTATAAAGGAAAGTGTTAAGAACATCTACACCGAACACTGAACTTAAAATTATGCTGCATGTGTTGCAAAGGATGATTCTGAAGATTAAAGTATATAGATAACGCTTTTAGCTGTTAAAATCATTGATTTTCTGTTTCAATAGAATACTTTCAGATTCTAGTAAATTTTAGATTAATTTAATAACTACTTTTAACAATTTCTTTTTATTTCTTATTTAATCTTATTGAAAAAGAATTAGATTCACTACACAATAACATGCTGGAATATTTTGAGAATTTTTAGAAACAGAAAGTTTTTTTCTCTAGAAATTGAATAGAAAAAGTTTAATGCCACTTTAAAATTAAAAAGTGGTCTGTTGAGCTTTATCTTTCCTAGTTGTACAATGTATTATAGCAAAATACTGCATAATTATGGCATTTCTGTGAATGTCTGTCACTCATTACAGTTATGCCTCCTTGTCATATTGTATTGCTAAGATCACAAGTAGTCCTCAGATGTTTATTTTTAGAACAACATCAAAGACCCATTTTTACCAAAAGAGCAAACACCTCGTCTTCAGTGATCTCATTTTGATGAAACTCATATCTTGTTGCACTTCACCTCCAACCTTTGCGCCATACGCACATGGCACAAGAATGTCAAGTAAAGGAAAATTATTTTTCAAGGCCTGGAAAATATACTAACAATAAATCACATTAGCTCAGCATAGCAATTTGTGTTTGCATTTCAGCTGCAATACAAAAAGGGTCCAATGTTTAAATAAAATTTAGCAATAAAAAGGGCGGCGCAGTGGTTAGCACTGTCGCCTCACAGTAAGAAGATTGTGGGTTCGAACCTTTGTCGTTCCAGGCCTTTCTGTGTGGAGTCTGTATGTCTCTCCGGGTGCTCCGGCTTCCCCCAACCGGACTAGGTTGATTACTATATTGTCCTGAGGTGTGAGTGTGCGCGTGACTGGTTGTTTGTCTATATGTGGCGCTGCGGACTGGCTCCAGCCCCCCGTGACCCTGTACGCAGGATAAGCAGTTGACGATGGATGGAATAAAAATAGGACTCTGGAGTACATTCAAAACTAGTCAAAGACTTACCAACCAGTATCGTTCTCTTGTTTTTTGTGTCCACCTACCAACCTATCTATGGTAATACTTAAACTGTTTCTCTTACCTGCTCCACAAGTAACACTGCATTCAGTCCATGAACCATATTTCCAGAAGAAATCCGACGTAGTGATGTTGCTGTCGTCTGAGACATTTCGACTGATTGTGTACTCATATCGCACTCCTGGATTGGTCTCCTGAAAGAGAAGCTGTAACACGCAAGACAATATTAAATAAATTCTAGAAAACGCTAAAAAGCTTTTCTGTTTTCTGCTTTAGTGTGTCACTGTAACAATTAAGTTACAACAGTCAAGTTTCGTTTCTCTCACTAACCCTCAATAGATTTATGTGTCTCTATAGGCAGTAAGTTGTCATAGCTGTCATTTTCTATGTCAGTATCATAAATATATGTTCATCACAAGTCTATACAACCTTGTGAGAGAGGACTTTTTGGAGAGAAGGAAACATGGTCCGGGAAACAAAGCAAGAACCACGTTTGTGATTGAAATGCAATTAAACATCCTAAAGCAGTTCCTGGAAAAGTTTGTGCAATTTTGCCGTGCGCTTATTGATTGAAGCAAACAAACAAGAAATACTGTCACTATGATTTCCTCCATGTTAGCAGCACATTATACATCAAAATATGAAAGGTTTTGATTTGTTGTTTTTCAGCATTTTACTTTTCATGTGAATAATTAAATTTTTTGTGGCAATTATGAGTTTGAGTTACACTAGTTAGGTTCACGTTTCTGTTCTGTGTTGTCAGCAAATGTGCTTTATTGTTGTGTATTGTGTATTTTATTGTTGTATTGACCGATATTCACCTTGATTTCTTTCTATAGTCCGTTTCAGTATTGACTGGCATCACTCAAAACATTAAATAAAGGTGTTAATCCTACCTGAATCCACAGTGGTTCCATGGTGGGCCCAGGAGATGTCAAGTTCTCCAGGTGTCCTGTCCTCTCATAGGTGAATACTGTCCCAGCTGCTTTGTACTCTCCATTCCACTGGATCGTCCATCCACCATTCAGAAAATACTTGCTGGGGTTGTCACTTCGTAGCGCCAAGAAATTCCCAGCTTCAGCCACCTCCTCAATGCGGATGTCCCAGGCTCCCTCTGGGATCAGTCCAATGTCTACATAGCCTGAAGGACATAACATTTTATGAAAGTGAAACTGAAACTCAAATGCCACTTGCCACAGGGAAGGGAGAAAAAGAAGTGAGCTCTTGTTTAAATTGTCATCCGTGTTTCCAAATTTGTTTGTAGTCACTTAACAGATGCTTAGGTTTTTAGGTTCAGCAGTTTAACATTGCTTGTGCTGTCAATGATTTGGTGCATGGTGGTTAACTTACCGACCAAAACCATTTTTGAGATGCTATGCAACAACCACTCATGCCAAGTATTTTGTGGCCATAGTTTAAAGCACACTGCACAATCTGCACTGGGAAATCTTCCACGGTGTTTTCTAAATGCGTCTACCGCAATTTTAATCAGTAGTCCCAACATAATGTCATTCTTCTTGTGGCCAAAACAATGACATTCAAGAACTTTATGACCATATAAATTTGCTATGGTCCTTTTTGACAGCAGACATTTTGTATAATAATGTGGCAATTATAAAATGAATAATGGCTCTGCTCTATTCAAGTGTCCCAATGAGCCATGGCAGTGAGCTAACACCAGGGGTGTTTTTCAATCTGCTAATTATGCTTCCTTTCTTTCATCGCTTGAGCCATCCTCCAGCCTGTGACATGGACATCAATCAAAGTCCTCCATCATCAAGGATGTTCCAGCCTCTTAAATGTGTCTCAGAGGAAACAGGAGTGAGGAGACTGTACGTGCTTATTTATTGTATTTGTTAACAACTATACCTTAAGTGGAGGCTGTTGTATAAACAGTATAGTAAAACAGAGTTCTAATATAAAATATGTCTATGGCTGGGTACAACTATATTATATTGTGTTACAGATTGTTACGGTTGCCACTTGTTCACAGTCAGTTTGTGTTTAATCAATTCAATTCAACTTAGCTTTATTGGCATGAATGTGTAACAACAATATTGCTAAAGCATCAAACAAACTAATTAATCTGCGCTGTTTCAAAGTCAGCTTTGTGATTCCCCATTGAGGACTGGTCCCCCCGAACCTAAGCACTTCCCACTTCCTGGTTGCAGTTCACCAGCGTTGATGATTGGTGCAGCGGCGGTCGAGTTATTTCACTCCCAAGACTCCAATCAACACCAGCTGCAGCATAAATAGTTTGTGAACAGGTAGCTCAAGGCGGCTGTGATTCAGTGATCCGACCACCTGGCTACCAGCTCGAGTTACATGGTCTGTTAAGCAGGAGTGTGTTGATTCTGGGTTTTACTGTGTCCTACCTTGACTGATGCCTGTGAGCGTAACAGCAATTTCAGATCATGGTAGTTGAGTTTGCTCCTGTGTAACTTTATGACTCACGTGCTGTGTTGTAAGTGATTCCAAGTCTTTGGACTCACTTATAACACAGGTATAAACCATTTCTTACAAGTTTGTATACTGCTTATGAGTGCTAAATAGAGGGACTTAATTTAATTGCCTTTTTATGTTATTTCTATCAGTCACACTCTGTGAGCCATAATTCATTTTATTCTTTACACCTGTGCTTTTCCAACAGTGATATGTCAAAACATCTTCTGTGAAAAGGCATATTTCTGAGCCAAAATGAGTAAGAAACATACCAAGTCCTTCACTCTCCTCAAATGTTCTCCTCACAGTTGTACAGGTGGAGCCGTTACCATGACACACCCCGCAGCGATCCTCTACAGCACTGGACTCAATAACATAGTCACAGCCTACATTCTGTAAGACATGCAACAAAATACAGTCCCCAATACATTATGTAGAATAAATCTTACAGTGACTACACCACATATGAACAACAACAGATAACAATTGTTATGTTGTGATTTGACCGAATATCTCTTATAATTTCCTTCTTGAGGGATTACGATCAAAGCTCTGCCTCACAAGCTTTTGACTTGTTCAGATAAAGCAGGTAATGCATGTGAAAATCCCAGTAATACTTAATATTGTTCTGTGCTGCTTTATCATTATTGTCAAACCCCATACTGTGCTGCTGCTCCCACCAACGGTATCAAAATATGCTTAAATTACCATTATGCAGAATGTCTCCTTTCAGAATAATGAACAGTATATCACATGACATGGATTATAATTATTGATGAGTGAATATGTCAAAGTGGGGCTAATTTTAGTTACTTTATGTACTGTACTAACAAGTTTCTTATTTTATCATAACCTAACCATAATTTATTTCTCAATTATATTAAAATATAAAAATATAAACTAATTAAAAATTTGCAAATTTACTAGTAACTTAAGTTATCAAATAAATGTAGTTAAGTAAAAAGTACAATATATAAATCTGAACTCCCCTTGTCTTCCCAAAAAGGACCACAGTGGAAATACGCTTTTTGGCTTTATTGTGTATTTATCTTTTGGATGGTTTTCGGAGTAGAGTAGAAGTATAAAGTAGCAGAAAACAGGAATACTCAAGTAAAGTGCAAGAAACTTAAAATTGTACTTAGGTACGATACTTGAGTAGATGTAGGCCTACTTAGTTACTTTCCACCACAAGAACTCAAAGGGATTGACAGAAGTAAGACTAGACTTAACAACTAAATCTATACTATTATTGTTCTTAAACATTTTTCTTAGGTCTATATTTTTAAGGATGATCAACTGAGAAACCTAGAAGTTCTTCAAAGCACATAATGGTGCAATGTAAGGCAGAAAACGTGGGTGTCTGACAAAAATGTCACAAAATGTCATGAAATCAGTGCCCAAAGTAATGATTGTGATTGAGTGATTGTTGTCCACTCAGTATCCAAACAGTATCTATATCAGTGACTGGCATTTTGGCCCAGGGTGATATGCAAGAGCAGAGAGATAACAGCCATGATGGTTTTCTATCAACAAGCTAATTTTCATGCAGAATGTCAAATGTACACCCTCGCCTGCAGAGAAAACAAGGTGAGGGTCAACTAAATATACTGCATGACTAACAAAGCAAAAAATGCAATGAAAAAAAACAGAAATACAAGAAAGGAATAATCAATGAATCTTGTTTTGAAACCAATCAAAACTGAAGAGGAGACAACAGAACATTAATTATTCTTCAGAGACTATGTGGCATAGTAGGTGCAGTGTTAATACCTTACAGATGCCATTGATGCACATATCTCTGCTTTTGTCGCCTTTGTAGCACGGTGTCCCATCAGTGACAGCATCCCGCATCTTATCAGAAAAATGTTCATTCAATGGACGGCAGTGCAGTTCACAAGGGTTGACTGAAAGAGTTTTAAGGGGAAAAAGAGACAAAGTTGTGATAACAATGACTTCTGCACAAAAAATAACCAAAGGTGCTCTCCCTAAACTCCCTAAATGTCACAGCCTGAATCAAGTGTAACCTGCTCACCCGTGTTGATGACTGCTTCCCACTTGTAGAACTTGCCCTTGTATGATATGGTGTTGAAGTGACTACACTGGATGTCTCTGAAGGAGGGCAGGTCTTGAGGACATGGTGTGGTGTTACAGATCTTGTACCTCCGTCGCTCTCCCAGACAATACTTCCCTCCGTACTTAGGACTGCAGGAAAGTGAAAGACGTTATTTCAGTGCTGATCACTGACTTACGATCAAAACGATTCAAAGTGCCTTTATGTGTGGAATCTGCATGTTTTCTCTCAGTGCTCCAGTGTCCTCCCACAATTCAAAGACAGAAACATGCAGGTTAGATTAATTGGCAACTCTACACTGACTGTAGATGTGAATGTGAGCATTAATGGTTGTCTGTTTCTAACTGTCAGTCCAGTGACTGACTGGCAACCAGTCCAGGATGTACTTCGCCTGTGCTGTCGCCCAGAGTCAGCTGGG
>JAPMOB010222081.1:0-12533 GCA_029875015.1 Lepomis gibbosus | reverse complement strand
CATACTTCACACCAGGTGCACAGATAGATAGAAGATATTTCTATTGAGATATGTAGCTGCGGCAGATATGATTAGGTGGACATGAAATATAAGGTGAGAGATGTAACCTTATTGTAAAACATTGTTTAGGCTAATTTCAGTGGTTATATTATTATGGTTGCAGTTTTACACAGCAAATTCAAAAAAGCGAATTGACACAAACTACACTTTTTCTGCGGGGTAATTCTTAATCACAACTGTAATGAGGGGTGGAACAGGCACAAGTATCAAAATGCAAACGGATGTTTAAGGGTGTTTTCACATTCACTGACGGTGAAATGTGGAAGTGGAAATGTGCATGTGCACCCAGTTCCACAATAACTAAGATTTATAAAGCATAGATTTAACATCTAAAAAATTGTTAAAATAGTGATAGTTATGAATAGTTTTATGCATCTTCCTGGTCCTGGTCTGTATACAATAGCAAGATTCACCATAGTAGATAGTGCACCTGTTTGCCTCAACATAACATTTCCTGTCAGGGAGTGTTTGCTAGACAACGGCTACACAGTATTCCTCATTAAAGATTCCAAATATTGAGGTTAAAAGTCCCAGCACTGGAGTGGAGGAGCCACGGAGGATATAAGCTGTTTGTTATTTAAGGAGCTCATCAGGCACAAACAGTGAGACAGAAGATCTCACTGGGGCCTACAATGCAGATCACAGGGCCCGAGCGTGTAAGGAAGAGAGTCAGAGACACAGTGAAGAAAAGAACCATAAAAAATAAAAATAAAAACTTATTGACGTGTTATCCCACCTGGCTCTGAACCCCTGCTGAGTTGTGACTAATCATGTTGTAACTATATAGTAGGCGATGACGCCATCATCAGTCTTACCTGCTCAACAAAAACGTAAAGGCCCTGAAAACACATTTTCTCAGTCACCTTTTTACAATAAGTGATGAACATCTACATGAACACATTACTTTTCTTCCAAAGTTTGAAGGCTATTGCTTTTGTTTCACATGAGACAATTCTCTTATTTTTGGTATTTTGTTTGTGCTCTTATCACTGGGTTGTGAAGTGGGTATGACTCTGTTTGGAAAAAGGTGATGTCACCTACTTCTGTGCACCAATCACATTTTAGCATTTGAATCAAATTTGCGATGGCAGTTGTGGGGTCACATTAAACATGATTTAGAGGGTATTTTTGTAGCTTTCCTAAATGACAAAAAAAATCATTCAATGACATGCAAAGCAAGATTTCTATGCATTGCTAGAGGCAGCTGTCACTCAGGTGGTAGAGGGGGATGCCCACTAATCGAAAGATTGGTGGTTTGATCCCTGGCTCCTCCAGTTTAGTAGTGATGTCTTTTTTTTAACAATTTCTGAGCATTTTAGCTTTTCACTGATAACAGAGACAGACTAGAAATGTGGGGAGAGAGAAGGGGAAGACACAGAAGAAGGGTCCCCACCGGAACCACTCACCAATCACTGATGTTAAGATTACTTGGTATACATCTTAGATGACTAGGAGCTGCATAGTGATGTGTAGGGAGCTATAACCCCAGCTTTTGAATCCCAGTTTTGCATGAGCAGCAACAACCTGCTATTTACCAATGATCAGTAGTCTATTATGAAATGTCAAATGCAGGTTGAATGGATGTTTATAATTTCCTGTTGGATTAGTGTGTGAAAGATGAAATGAAGGGAGACAGAGCGACAGACTCCATTTGTCCCCGCCCTCTGACGCAGATCAGCTAAAGGTAATTCATTGTCCTTTTTAATTCAGCAGTACATCCCTTATGGGCCATTATTTTGATGCAAATTCGACACAACAAAGTACTCTCAGTACAGATTTTTGGCAAGCAACTCTGATGAACAAGGAACAAAGTGTAAAGTGCTGAGCAAAGCGTTTTAGGGGTCTAATTGGGAAGCACACAGTGACAAAGTTGAATGAGTGACGCTTTCTAGATCTTACTGTTTTCTCATTGATTCTTTAATGAGTGTGAGTATAAATTGGTAAATAAGCTGTATAGAGAAAACTGTTTTGACCGTCCAATAGACAAACAGACATCATTTAAAAAACGCACACACCTAGTAACAGATTGGACATTGCTGACTAAGAAAGATTCCATCCAATAAATGTTTGTCTGTGGTTTCAAAATAGGTCAGTTGCAAAAATGATTTATGACGTTTTAGTAAAGTCCGAGGCAGTTATAATTCCTCTCTGTAGCCTTTTCATATGCTCAATATTGAAATATAGCCTCTCACCAACAAGCAATGTTGGCATTATTTACATTAGCGCAGGCTATATATTCCTGCCCATACTTCCTCCCCCCCCCTCCTTTTCTCTACATCCTTATTTCATTTGCTCTCCCCATGGTGATTTACCTCCCAGACCTCTATTTATCCACCACTAACAAATTGGGTTATCATGCTCTACCACTCCCCTACTCCTTTTCTGCCTCCTCAACCCTTTACCTGCCTTCCCTTTCTCCTCTCACCACCCCCTCATCCTGCTCCGTCTACTCCCCCAGCCTCGGCAGCTGACTTATGAGATGCCGTGTCAAAGTGAGGGATGGTGTCTGCCATAGAGGATATGTGTGTGGTTTTGGCAGTGTTTGTGTTGAGGCTCTGCATGTGTGCGCTCACTGTATATGTGGAGGAACCGTGCCCCCTTTTGTTCCACATTGCTGCATCCCCTGGCCATAACCGTGTGACAGGTGGCTGGTCTATGACAGGTTGAGGACAAGTGTGTGTGTGTGTGTGTGTGTATGTGTGTGTGTGTTTGTGTGTATGTCTGTGTGTGTCTAACCTAACGGACGTATCCAATTATAGACTTCGAGATGTAATATATTAAATATAACTGCAGTAACCTCATAGCATTTGAATACTGAAAGCAAATATGAGGTGTGTTTTCTGTCTGGTACTGTGTGGTGAAATCTTGACGTAATGTCTATTGTTGTATGTATCTGTAAGGCCAATTTATATAAGATCTTAAAGGCCAATTTATACTTCTTCGAACAGCACTACGCCCTTGTGAGCATTTATACTTCACTCTGCAATTACACACTAAAATGCTAGTTGGTATTGGGGTTTCTATGTTCCACCGTGTTGACTTCCACCAGATGAGCCAATTTCCTAATTAGCAGTCCGCTAACTTGAATGGGGGTAAAATGATAATCATGTGGCTTTTCTAAACTTTCCAAATGTTATTGGACCGAATGGATCAATTTCCAAAAAACATTACATTGTTGGGGAGGTGCACATCCGGCTAAGGCTTACCTATGGCAAAGATTCAACGCAAAAGTATAAACTGGCCTTAAACTTCTGAATGGAACAGGAATTGTGAGGGTACAGAAGGGGAGGGGAAATGCTTAAACAAAAACACATGATTGACACTTCACTGAGCCACTGGATTGGTAAAAGAGGGGGGGCAAAAGAGGCCTACTCAACTTTGAAATTTCGAATGTCATTTTGTTATTTCACATCACTGGCTTCCATTGAAAATGATTTGTAGCTTGTTGCTTTGCCGTCGGTAGTCTGCACACTACTCCAACAAGCATTTCCTTCTTGCAGGATGCATACAAAAAGCCATGTAAAAATTTACCGGTTCTGTGTTCCATGTGGCATCTACAAAAGCATATAAGACATTATGTGAGTAAATGGTGCTGTGGAGCATAGCGTTCTGTGGAAGTAATACAAATGCAGAATTGGATGTTCCCCTGACATATACAGTTACAGTCACATCAGCAACTAATTTATTTGCTTTCTACAAAGAACCCTAACATCCAGGTTGGCACAAAAGACAATGTACTCACCCACCACTGGGTTCCTGGGTACAAATGCGGGCCACCTGCCAGCTCAACACAGCTGGCAGCACTCACCAGTGGGAAGCCAGTGAGGGATCATGTCCTTGTCGCACTAGTATTTCCTACTGATAGATTGGGGAAAGGACATGATCCCCTTTCCAGCTTTGGTTTAACTGCAGTGTTCACGGCCTGCAGAATTCACAGGTGGGAAGTTGGTGAGGGATCATGCCTTTGCTGCTGAACAACTGCTACTGATAGTTTTGGATAGAATCACCAAGGGTGGTAAGAAGAAGAGAAGCCTGAAGACATTTTTGGTACCTGTGTTCATCTTATCATCAAGAAAATGTATGTGTGTGTGTGGGGGGGGGTATTTGCTTTGAACTGTCAGAATAAAAATGTGCTCATTACATACTGTATGACACATTCATGATGGAAGAATGAAGAATTGGCTTACCTGCAAGTTTCCTCATTGCCTGTAAGATTTCATTGATGGCTTTTAAAGCATTGATGACTATGGCCCGCAGCTGTAGCACACACTTTTCAATCCCCTATGAGGTAGAGCGCAGCCTCATTTCTTTGGCCCAGGCCTTTTTTGTTCCAAAGTCGAGTTTGAAAAATAAAGGTGATCAGCCGTACTCCATCAAAGCCTCTGTGCTTTCGAAACAGTCTGCCTGAGGAGAGATCAGGCATGCTGAATCAATATATTCTTTTAAGTTAGTTTGAAAAACTTACTTCTGTAGCCTCATTTTTTTGGAGTTGTTCTTACCCGAAACCTACGTGTCTTTTATTCTATCCACTTCTGTGTCATTAGTTCTTCTTCGACATTCGACCTTCTACGGTGTGTTATTAAAACTTTGCCTGTTCTCTCTTTACACACTTAAAAAACAAGATGAAGAGTTATGTAAGTTTATTGTTTTTATTCTGTTCATACTAATTGCACCATGCTTGTAATAATGCCACATGAGTGGTTTATAATAGCTTTTAAACCATCTTTAAACTTTTAATAGTGTTGTGCAGCTTTTCATTTACAAATTGGGCCTGTGGATTGACTGTGTAAGTGGCTGGCTGGGTGTTAAAGCTGTTATGTGTTTATCACGGGTTGGCTCAGCAATCAGTCAGTCCATAAAGAATGAACAGATGTGTTTTACAGGCTCATAAAGTGAACTTCAAACAGGAAATCGGATTGTTAGACTGTTTACTGGAACTTAATCTCTTTTTCTTCCACTTAAGAAAACTGCTCATTTATGAATGCATGCAATTAACCTTTCAGAAAGATTTTAGGCAACCTGAAACAGTCAAATAAGGAATGCGTGTTGTGTCAAATCAGTGGTATTGTTGCTGGCAGAAGCATTGTTAATATTCTTTTTGTCCATTAAAATAAAATTCCATGAGCCCATTTAGCAGCATGTGTAACTCCATTTTTGCATTGCAGGCTGTAATGGAAGGGAAAGGGTGTATCTGAAAAAAATACAAGCCGCCTGCTGCAGGCTTTACCCTCCCATCTGCTGAACTTTACTTCTCAGGACCTCAGAGGTATTCGCAGATATGTGTGTAGGCAAACAAAGCAGTTAGAATGATAATTACACATTCCCAAATGTTTGATTTCTTTCATCTCTCCTAATTTATTTGTGCTTGTGTTGCTGAATATGCAGCATACTGAAGTTTAAACCTTTTCATTCTTAATAAATGATAATAGATAGCGCAACATGAGACTTTGACTTGGGCTATTGAATTTAATTAATTGAATGAACAAGAGCCAAGAGGTATTCTAATGGTGATTGATTGAAGGTCTTTAAAACCGAAAATGTGCTAAAAGAAAAAAAGACAATGGCTGGTTTATTGGACTGAACTAATCTGAAATGTGACATTAACTCTCCATATGCCTTGAAATACAACCAGCAAAGAATGATTCAGGGACATTTTCCTTAGCTCAGTTTTTCTTATGTTGATTCACCGTCTCTGCAGAAAGTCTTTTTCTCATACGTAGCTACATTTATAATGGCACCTCAGGCTGGTATGTTAGCGTTAAGTGGGTGTTCGTGCGTCATCTGCTGCTATTTGTCGGCCCACCATGACTACTGCACACACCCGTATACTTGAACACAGAGCAGTCCATTCATCTCATGGTAACTGTTTGTGCACAGCAAGAAAACTGTCCCTCTTATTATGTTTTGCCAGTATGACAGACTTGTTGCCAACAAAAAACAAATTGAATGCAGAAGAAAATAGAACATCAGATTTGTATGTTAAGGTTTAAAAGAATATTTCAATTTTAAAATTTACATTTAAAGTTTTAAAGTACCACAATTAAAAGTTTTATACAGGACCTAATATTTAATTGATTTGCACTGATCATGAACATCAACACACAGCATCAAGTGAGCCATCTTACCTGACATCAGGCCGTCCTTTGCTTGAAAAATACCCCATTTTATATTCATTTTCCACATTGTAGACCTGAGATTAAGGGCGGTCTGGTCATCAGGAAGTTCGTAAAGACTCCTGAAGGGCTGGCCCATTCCGGTAGGTGCCGAGTCATGCCTGCATGGCGAGAATTGCAGGGACCTCGCGAGGAGATAACGCTCATATATACTGAGAAAAGGCATGGATGCAAATCTCGGCAGTTGGCCTACAACATGTGTTCCGGCGAATCATGTATACATCTCTTCAGGTCCTTTTCAGACACTTTGCTTTGCACATTGATTGAATTACATATTTTTGCTGAATCTCAAGGAATGCTACTTCTACTAAGTGTAATAAAATATTCACGACTCTAAATGTTCATAAAATATATACTTTGAATCTTTTATCACCATTGATGAAATCCACAAAGAAATAAAATATATTGTTTTTAAGCAGTACTTGGAGGTGCATGCAATTCTCGGCGGCCAGCCAGCTTCAGTGGAACACAGACTGGGTGTCTGTCAGACTGGACCAGACTAATAGCCTACTTTCATTGAGGGGGGATACAAGCGAATGATATTTATGCACACACGCAAACACACAACTCTATTTTACAGGATCTAATTGTAGTTTTTGATTATATTTTTAAAAAACATTCAATATCTGAGTGTGCTTGTATACGTGAGCATTTGTAACTATTTTAGCACTCTGTTGGTAATTAGCAGTATAATGTGACTTAAGTGTACAAGCTCAGGTATTGCCTGACCTGGTCATGTCCAGTGCAGTGGTGACTTGCTTATACAAACTGAGGAGGCAGGCGTCATCATAGTTCAAGTTTCTTGAAGGTCTTCAGCATAACTGATTTCTCTTTATACCACAAAAACACTATTAGCATTAAAATAACTGCACAAAAGCTTTCTGCTTGCACCTGTAGTGGGCTTGCATAAAAGGCCTCCCCATCTCATCCCTGTCTGAGATGTTTCTTTGTTATTCACAGTGGCAAAATGAGCCAGGGAGTATTTTAGAATTCCCTGAATTAGAGAAATTAGTTGGTGTGCACTAATCAAAGTGTAGCTTACATGCTAGCTGACTCATCATGTTCTTCCAGTTGTCTGTTTTGTGAAAAAAAACAACACAGACAGCATGGAGGCCCGTTGGCTCGAGGTCCGTGGGCTCCGGCCAAGTCTGAAAAGACTGACCCCATCTTTTAGGAAAGTCAATGGGACTTAATCAATAGATGACACTGATAAAGGCTTATAGCCTATAGTAAGTCATGTTACTTTCCTTTGGGTCCATTCTAAATTGGGGAATCAAATGTATCTTGTCAGGCTGATGTCCAAATGAAAGAGTTTTCCTCTTATCTGTCTCTTTAAAAAGAAGTGACTCAGATGCTGACAAAATGATCGAAAGCGCAAGATTGAAAGATATTATTGTACTTTTGTGCTTGTTTGATAAAATGTCAACATAGACTTCATCTTCTATATATGAAGTCATTAAATGATATAATCAAGCAAATGAAAACAAAATTGACAGATAGCCCTTTGGAATTTTAATTTCCCTTTCACAGGTCAATGCCTGTAGGTGAGTCTAGATCCCAGTCTGGCAATGTCATGTTGGGAAAACATTACTCTAACAACAAAACAAGTCACTGTTGCAGAATTAGATTTTGTTCAGCTCACATGGTAACTGTAAAAACAAAACTGGGGAAAATGTCTCACTATCACACAGGCTCTGTATGTAACAGCAGTTCAAAATAGCACTGAAAAAACACCACATCTCAATACAACACAGACATTCTGACTACAAATAAAACAATTCTGGTACTGTTGAGTAGACACATGTCAAGATGCACAATCATGTTCACGTAGATGTGTAGGAGTACCCAAGATTCCCCTACATGTGAACCCTTCCCAACACAAACACACTTACAACATCCCAAAGATCCTACAAGAAGCTTGATTCACCTAAAACTGGGACTGATGTTCCCTGCGGATCTACGTTCACATGTTTTACATAATCAGAAACTGGGTATGTGTGTGTGTGTGTGTTTTGTTCTCTGAGCACAACAAAGCCTAAGAGTCCATGAGCTGCAGTGTGTTTGTGTCAATGTGTGACGGCATATTCTCCAGCTGCCTTCTGTTGTGGATATTTTGGGCTGCCAAGCAGGTCTCAGGTGAGGGAATAGCAGTCAAAAAGAGAAAAGCGGGGAGTCGCAGAAGTCTACACCTCCTGCCCCACCCATCCATTAAAAGGTAAAACCCAAACAGCTCTCCACATGCCGAGGGTAATAGGGGTCCAAATACGCCGCGGGCAGCCTGCTAAAGCAGCACACACAGACTGAAACGCACATAAACACTGACACACACACACACACACCTGCAGGGAGATTTGCACAACCAAACAGCAGACTCCTAACAAGGGACACAATCTGGTCAGGGATCCCTGGAGGCTCAGAGAGACGGAGTAAAGAATGGAAAAGACACTGGAGGCGGGGAAGTCGGGCACAATGCAAAACAGTGTCTATCCTCTCTCTCTTTGCCTGTCTGTGTGTCCGTCTGTCATTTACTGCAGTCATCTTTTAAATCTGCCTACTGCATTTCTGAATTGTTGCAGACTTCTGAATTAAGCAAGTATCAGCCATGTTGTCAAATATCATCCAACAAGTTGAGAATCAACAGGTTGTCTAGTGCATATATGTTCAGTGAATTTGGCAGTTCAAAACACTGCAGTGTTTCCATGAGAATTGTATCCATGTCTGATTAAAAAAGCACAGCATGTTTTACTTTGTAAGTCACTTAGTTCATTTGTGCTGCAATAAAAACTTTTTAATAACTGAAGTGGTGTTTTGTCCTTGTTGCATGATCTCCTTCAAATACCTGACAGGCAGCAGGACCCCGATTCGGCTATGGTGACACAATGTGTTGTGGAAATGTCATCATTTGTGCCCCAGCTCATTTTGTTGTTCTTACCTTGTCCACCACCTTCAGCTGGCTGGGAAATCTCTAAATACTGGACACCCAATTGGAGCTAAAGCCCAGCACCAACATCTACCATTTGTCCCAAAAATCCAAACTATCCTGTTAAGTCATTGTTAGCTAACCCATCCATTTAACGGATGAATCTGTATAAAGTGAGGCACTGCAGATGAATAGGGTAAAATGTTTAACTAATAGATAGCACCACTACTTTCCTAATTGTTTACTTACATTTCTTTATATTACAGGTTTTCTGAAATATTATGTTTAAACATGCAAATGAGGCAGTATCCAATGAAATATGCGCTAATCTATAAAAAGAACTGAAATCTGAACTCTGGATTAAGTCAGATTCAAAATTATTGTTTTAGTTTGTCAACACATTAAACGTAAATGTTTTTACAGAGGGGATTTTGGATATCTATTATTTATTTCATAAATTAATAAAATACTGTCAACAGGCATAAAAACAATTCCTAACCTGTTTGGGAATAAAATGTTCTATAATTCAGGCCATGAATGATATATGAACGAAGCCCTCAGCAGAAAACATCAGAATATAGTCAGGAATATGACTAGAAAGGTGGGTGTATGTAAGTGCTACTGAAGTGGAGATTTTAGGCTCAGAGAATAAGGATAAACTTGTTTTGACAAAACAGCGTGTAAGATAACTACTGTAAAATTCTTCTTCTTTTTTTAAAATCAATATTTACAGACCCAATATTGAATAAAACCCTTAACAACACCTATATACAACATCTCAAACACATCAAAACTGATAACGTCATGTCTGAACAGTCACACTTAGACACACAACACACACACAAAAAGACTGAGCCACCCACCGAAAACTGAATCTGCAAATGTCAAAGTACACCATGTGATGCATCTAAACCAATCACGTTGTCAGAAATCAACACTAGCCAATCAGATTTCATGCTAAGCTTAGCCTCTGTACTTTCATGATTGATTGCTGCTACAAAGGAAATACCATATTTGGATCTCACAACTTTGTGCAGGAGAGAGACAGCTTTCCAATGGTACCGGGAATGATACAGTTATAAAGCTAACTTTAGAAGAAATGCACAGAGACAAACTTTAGCAAAATAAAATAATAAATGTTTAGACTTTTTTCCAGCTTGTCTGAAAGAAGACATGGAAGCAAAGTAGCCCAAAATCTCAAAATCGACCAGCGCATGATGAAACAGTTTTTTGTCTATCATGTCTCGCCTTAAATGAAGAAATATGATGAATATTAATATAAATATTAATATAATCTGCCTGTCATGTTTATTATTTTTGGTCAGCTCAGAATCTCTTATTTAGAATATATGTTGTTTAAGGGTTCATTCCGGTCTGTTGTCCTGTGTCCAGTCTGTTAATATCATTGTAAGCTCTGCGTTATTTGTTATCCCTTTATCTCTCTGTGTTATCTGTTCAGTTACCTTGTTGTCCTTAGCCACTCTGTGTCATTAGTCCAGTCCCTGTTTATGGTGTTGCTATCGCCTTGCGATTAACTCCCTGTTTCTGTCCTGTTTAGCGTAAACCTTAGCAGTTGGTCCATGTTTTCTGTTTGTGGTTTTGGTCCCTGGTTTCGTGTTCTCTGTTTAGTCTTGTGTATTCCCCTGTTCATTTACTTGTTCTGTTTAGCTCACTTCGTACCTGTCTGCCATGTATTCTGTGTAGCCTTGTGTATTATGTTATTCATCCGTATCATTAAATTTACTAAGTATCTGTCATGCCTCTTAGGTTTACTTCTGCATTTCAGCCCTGTGTCCTAGTTCTGTGTTTCAGTTCATGTCTTAGTACTTGTGTGTTCTGAGTTAACTGTCTCTCTGCCAACCTGCCTCTCTGTTACCCCCGGTTGTCTCTGCCTGCCTGCCTGCCTGTCTCTCTGTTTTCCTGCTGTCTCTCTCCCTGCCTCGTTAACCTGATCCTGGTCACCTGTGTTGCTCCGCTCCCAGCTCGTGTGTATATATTCTTGTTTGTTTCCTCAGTCTGTGTCCGATCATTGTAGTGTCGCGTGTTGGCGCTCTGTCATGTGTTGTTCTGTGCCTTCCTTGTCTCTGCCCTGCCCTGTCTTGTCTCTGCCCTGGATCTGCCCTTGTTTGGATTATCTGTTTTATTTGGACTGTTTATTCTCTGGAAGATTCTCAGCCACTCTGTTAGTAAGTGTGCTCGCCTTTTGTTTTGCCACAATAAACCGTTTGGACTGCACCTCCTCTGCCTTTTGTCCTGCATTTGGGTCCACCAACCTAACTCACCACCACAAACCCTGACAATAATTAACACAAACAGATAAAATGTATTGCAGGTCTTTTGGAAACTGACAGATCACTTTTTGTGGCTTTTGTAAACAAACATCTCCAACACATTGGTAGTAGGGGACATAGCTAGCCAATATCCAACATTTTATCAAATTTTTGACCAAGGTATTGGCAAAACATTATCCTGACCTGACATACGTATATAGACACTGCAGTCACAACAGAAAAATGGGTATCTTATTTTCAAATACAATGGCAGATTTAGTGATGACTATACTGATGAACTGAGGGTTGCCCTGTTGACTAATCTGCAGTGAAATGCCAGACACATAGCCAATAAATAAATCGAAACTAGGAAGCTACAGCAGCTGTATGTAATTTATGACTCATTTTCGACTGTGTGTCCTTTGCAGGGTTGTATTTTATGTGTATCTGACTTTGTAGTAGTACGATACAACCTTCATCAAATATTAAAGTCAGTCAAGCAATACAAGGATTTGTAATTGCCCACTGTCTCATTTGACGACTATGCGCATGTGTGTGTGTGTACATGGCATGCACGCTTGTGGGGCTGGCACTGCCATCAAAGCCTTGAAGCATCCATTCATTTGTGGCACAAGGATTTGTGCAGTCAGGCATATCACCACCCAAAGGAGTCGCATGGAAAAGCAGGAGTTATTGAATTCATTAATTCAACAAAACAAGGATATCAACACTATCTTTAGAGAGTAGATAATGGCATCACAGCTGACCACACGCCAGTGACAAAGTACAAGTCACAAGATAGTCCGGTCATTGTTCATGCAGTTCACTTATTATGCACTCCTTTTTTCATGTGTTTCATGTGTCTCGACAAAGTTAGCAATTATAGATGAAATTAGTGTTTCATGTATAATCACTTATCCGTTCCTCTAAAAATATAAGTCTTGACTGACATCCTCAGAAACTGCATTTTATGTGTTGTTTGGGTCAATGCAAGGCTTGTCAGTTGTATTTTTCTTTCAAAAAACCAAACAAATTATAGAATGTGTATAAAATGTTCTAAACTTTGACTTAAAATGCTCTAGCTTGTTGGGTGAAAAACAGAAAAGAAAG
>JAPMOB010222080.1:0-10220 GCA_029875015.1 Lepomis gibbosus | reverse complement strand
TTTACATGCTAGTAGATCAATAAAAACAATAATACAAGGATTACATTATAAAACAACACCCTTAAACTGGTCATTCTTCGTTATCAGTACTTTTAAAAACAATACTTCTGGACTTTTACTTGTGTAAAATTTTGAATGCAGGATATTGTGATATTCATTTAATTATTTAAGTAAATGATTTAAATATTTTTTCCACTCCTGGTATTATGAGATTAGAATCACAATCATCAAGATAAAGACATTCACACATTGCTCTAAGGATTTATTTATGTATTGGTATCAACCTTTACGAACTCATCACTTCTTGGCATAGGCATTGGCTTGAATATTATTCGTGCTCTCTTCCCAGAGAGCAAGAATAAAGTTACTCTCACAAGTGCCACAATTTTTTAAACATATTTTCAGAGAGTAAGGAAATAATTTAAAACATTCACTAGTCATAACTGTGCAATTCCCCTGTCTCAGCACCTACAAATAGTTCCAAAGAAGCTCAAGTGTCATACAATGCACTTGCAATGTCACACTGCACAGGGGAAGGGAAGTCATGAATAAATAAAGTGGTTTGGGCTTTTCCCAGAACCGCTCACAATGTGTGTGTGTGTGTGTGTGTGTGTGTGTGTGTGTGTGTGTGTGTGTTATAGGAGGACAATTACTCACCATTCAGCTAGCTGCAACCACACCTAGCAATTATTGGGGATGAAATTTACTGTTATGGAGTGTTACACACTCATGACTCACCACTGCCATCAAGTGATACAACTGATTCATGTAAATCGTAGTACATGGAATTCACTGACCAGTCTTTGGGGCCATCATGTGGGTATGCTATGAAAGTGCTCGCTATGGTGGAGGGAACAGATAGGGGCTCTCTATGCCATCTCCAGGTTAAATACATTCTAGCTGAATTGTTGAATTCACTAGAAATAAACAGTGAGTGAGCAGAAATATATTTGCTATTAATTGAGATTTGTAAATGTGTAGACAAATCTGTAAATGCGCTCCCCGGTCCCCCCAGTCTGCATATTGAAGAATCCTTGGGCAAGATACTGAACCCCATATTGTTGTGAATGTGTTCATTTTTTTCCTGATAAGCAGTATGAATGTGTGTGAATCTGGTGAATGTGATGTAGTATAAAGCGCTTTGAGTGACTTGAAAGGCGCGATACAAGAACAAACCATTTACCATATAGATGTGAATGCATAGACAAATCTATAAATGTGCACACAGGTATTAATGGCTGAATAATAGCTAATATTTTCCTTATCAGTCGTCAGTTACAACTTAGGCAGGCCTTGTTGTATAGTATATGTTACACCTGTACTTTGCCTGCAATGACAAATCAAAATGTCCTCCATGAGAAAAACAAACAAACTACAAATTAAAACCATACGTGGCATTGACAGGCAAGCAGATTGTGAGCATTTGGAGGCTTGTTTCTTATTTCATTGACAATAACAAAATGTATGACTTTCTTTAATATAATTAATCATCACTATATGCTGATGCTCTTTTGATGTATAAAAATCTACCTTCACAAACATTTCATGTAGTTTATGACATTCAGGAAATGTTTCACATGATTACACTTGCTGCTATTTTGATAAAAATTAATTGGCTTATATAGTTGAAACAGACTGACGTATCTATTGTTTAATAGGTGCTAGGGCCCATGTGGTTAATAACTTAAGATCAGCGGAGTCTGTAGATGATCCTGCCAAAGTTTGGCCCCCAAGATTTCTGACAAGGTGTTGACAATATGATTTTGAGAAAAAATGAGGAAAACATTACAAGATTCGACAATTTTAGAGCAGAAGACCAGATGCAGATGACTTGATTTGATTAAAATTATAAAACAATTTTTACCCTAGGCCAAACGTTTTTTGAGTTACGAAAACAGAAACTTGATTATTATACCGTCACCTTGAGTTCAATGAAAACATATGTGCCAGAGTAGTGTTTGGAACCCATATGCCAATTTTGGCGTTTTTTGTCTAAAGGTTTTTGCTGCACCAACACTTTTAGCAGACAAAAATTAAAATAAGAAATTTTCAGGGTCCAAGCAGGCAATCTTTGACTTATTATGATCTTTATGATCTCAATAACAGAGACATGTTTTCCCAGCTTCATGTACTGCTTCCTGTCTGACAGGAGTGAACCAGGGACATTTAAACCTGGCGGGAGCAAGGCGGCTGTATATGGCTTGCCATAGCTGCAGGCGCAGAGTCCGGCGGCCGCAATCTCACAGTGTCTCGGTCCCTTTATCTGAAAGTATGGTCTTATTTCTGAATGTGGAATATATAAACTGTGAAATTGTTGATCTGGTTAAGTTGTTATGTCTTCTGGGTAAACATCATATTCACAAAGCAAAATGGATGCAGTTTCTTCCAAACAGACATTTGTTTTATATTGACCTTAACAACCTATAATTTTCTATTGGCAGAATGTTAAACAAGAAAGCCTTAAAGACATCCAATATCTTAAAACATGTCATAGACAGAATTTAGCTGTTATTTATATACCTTTATATTTGTTTACTTATGTGCCTTGTCTGTTTTTCATTTGCTTGTTTTGTTTTGTTGTAACCTGTGCTCCCTGTTTTTGTTGTCTGTCAAGTACTTTTGGATTAATAAAGTTGTGAAAGAGAAAAAAAAATAGTCCGGCGGCCGCAGTTGTTTTTCTCCGACTGCACCAAGTTCGAACCACACTATTGCCTGGTCTCGCGGTATTTTTCTTTGCAAATTCCGCGAGATCAGCCATTGATCTCAGTTCACAGAAACCTGCTGCAGGTAGAATGTGTCCGACTTTACGGCGCCATTTTTATACCCGGCCCCTGTAGTCACCCACAGCTCACGTTAGACTATCAAGTCGGCGAAAGTCAGCCGCCGTCATCTCGAACGCACCGAGACTAAGAATATGACACATTAATCTGAACAGCACACTAATACCAGTGGTAGAAAGTAACTAGTAGAAAGTATATTTTCTCCTACTGTAGCTACTTAAGTAGGAGGTAGGCCTACCTGTACTTTACTTGAGTATTTTCTTTTCTACTCCCACTCCAGTACATCTCAGAGGGAAAGATTATACTTTTTACTCCACTACATTTATCTGACAGGTTTAGTATTTACTTTACAAATTAAGATTTTACACACATAACGCATGTAAAGAGTTCATAAAAAATGATGTTCTATTATGAATTAAACTACCCAACAGTTTACACAAGCTGAAATGATTAGATGACAGAAAATTAATTAATTTCAAAAACATTTTATGGTTCCATCTTCACAAAGGTGAAGATTAGCCTAATGCTTTTCCTTTTGATCATTTTAATCATTTGATTTTAGTGTTAATGAGGTTTGGAGTGTTGGTTTGACAAAACAAGCATTATGAAGGTGTCATAATGCTTGACCAAAACAATCGACTAGTGGAGAAAATATTCAGAAGATGAATTCATAATTAAAGTAATCATTAGTTGCACTGATACAAAATAGTTTAAAAGGAGCTTCACCTCAACACCTACAGCAGTAAAATTCTGCTTTTACATGAATGCATATGAGTATAATCTCACGATCTGAATCTCAACAGTCACAGTGGACATTTTTCTGCATTGTGTAGCTACTTTTACTTTTAATACTTTAAGTACATTTTCCTGATTATACTTGCATACTTTTACTTAAGAAACATTTTCAATGCAGTACATTTCTGGTTAGCTAAGTATTTTTACAGTGTTATATTAGTACTTTTACTTAAGCAAAGGATCTGAACACTTTGTCCACCACTGCACAACTCACATTATATTGTCATGTAGGCCTACTAGAAACTGTAGTGTACAGTGTGTGATTATTAGTTGCAATCCGAGATAAGTTTAAGTTTAAGTTAAGTGAGTTTAAATCCGAGATAAAGGACAGGATGGAGTTTATAAAAAGGTTGGGGCTAACAGAAGCAGTATTGAAGAGCACGGTGAAGTTTTCTAGAAGTGTAGAAGGTAATTATCTCCACAAGATGGCAGTAATGCAACACTAAGGAAGCCAGCTACGGTTAAACCTAAACGAAGAAGACGAAGGAGGGACAACATCACCGCCCACTTGCCAATGATAAGCGGCCTCCACTGTTTTCATTTACAGCTCGGACAGGCAGGGCGGACATGGCTGAAGACTGGAAGTCCGGTTAATTCACGCCACCCTACTGCAGGGGCAAAACGCCATTGTGCTAAATACGACAGGGAGTTATACGGGAAACTGGCAACTTTGTACGGTACTCGATTCCGCCCGGATGACATGGAGATCTCGGCTGAGGGAGAGGCGGAGGAGCGCAGGTGAGTGACAGCCTGGGCTGGGCTCGTTGACATTATCCGGCTAACTTTGTGAGTGACTATGGTTATATAATGTAAACAACAAAATTAGAAACTGTATCACCAAGAACCTACTCGAGTTTTAAACAAAGACGAACAGCAGTATTTTTGAGAGCAGCAGCTCACTTAAACTGAGCCCTAATGCTAGGTAGCTAGCTAGCTGAACACTGGTGGATTAACGTTAGTGACGCTGGAGTACCAGCGGCAAAGCTAGGCTAGGCTAGGCTTACATGTCAAGGTTTGACAACTGGAGCAAACAGCATGAGCTGCGAGGCTTGTCAACTTCAAAGTTTGGCTGCATTAAAGCAATTGGTACATTTGTTAGCTAATTGTTAGGGCATTTACAAGATAATGTTAATAGTGCTGTTAGCTATGTCATAATTTTGTTGCGCTAACAGCTAACGCTAGCTGTCAAATTAATTCGGTGAGGTGGATGTGTTAGCTGGTTGTGGTGTACAGGTTGTGAGAGACGCTAAAATGACAGTGTTAGCATTAGCATTAAGGTAAAGTTGAAAAAAAGAAAGTTGCACCTAGCCATTTACAGTAATTTTATAGATGTAGTAGAGTACATCAAGATAACTTTGATTCTTTAAGTTTTAAACCAATTATGCTTTTGTAGCACACACACGCACACACACACGCACACACACACACACACACACACACACACACACACACACACACACACGAAACAGAGAGAAAATAACCCTCAACCTCAACAACCTCTCTGAGCTTTGTATATCGAACAAATCGTTGAATATCGCTCCATGATGTCCAACCAACACGCACACAATAAATGCCACATACATTTGTCTTGTTGCATAAATGCATCAATCTCTCACAGAGAATGTTTTCTAACGTGGAGCCTCTGTCCTCTCTCTTTCCATGTTTCACGATGTGATTTGGTTAGTTAGCTGAACTCGTGATGCTGCTGCTCAGCACTGCTGATTTATATGAAACAAGACTTGGTGTATTTATAAATGTGCTATTCATAGTTGTCATAGCCTTTTCTTTTCAGCATTCTTCACATCCACTTCTCTGTTTTCTCTGTCTGAAATGATGTGTTTTTTAAAGGAAGAACCTTTTTTTTGCAAATGTGGGTTATTCAGTTAGAGTACATGGCTGCATTGTCTAATCAGTCTTGCACAAAATAGAGTGTAACAACTGACAAAATAACAAATCTGCGCACATATAGTTAACCTAAGTAAAAAATGGAGGCTGATTCTTAAATCTTATAATACATTTAAGCACACACCAAATGCTAAAGTCTAGTGCAGTAAACACAAGAAGCAGAAGACAGTTAAATGTTCCTATACTCAAAAAGTACAGCCTCAAGCGTTGGGACCTTAAGACAGCAGAAACTTGGCACCACTGGTGTAGTTATGTGACTAGTTCAGCATTCATTTCAACTGATTTTTTTTTTAAAAAGGTGAAATTCTGGATTTGAGCCAGTGGGAGTGTGACCGGATATAATTTTGTTTTGTATCAACCATTATGTGTGGTTTGTAGTATAGGATATCGACATAGAGACTATAGGAAGGTCCCTTTTTGCAGAAAATAAGATCTTTAAAGCTTCTAATTAACATGCATCATCAGAGCTCAGTGCTCATCTTTATGCAAAATTGGTAAGAATAATATGGGATCATGATTATTCATCATGAATGTGGCTAATAGCAGGCACTTAAGACTTGGGCTCTTGTACACATTTTGTTTAGAGGGAGGCAGCGTCTATTTATATCTGTTAAGGCCAAGATGTGGTGATCATGCACACACATTAACTGATGTTCAGCACTCTCTGTTAGTCACTGAGTGCATAGTTAAGCAATGTTATTGTAACTAAAATGCTGAAGATTCAATTTTAAATTTCGGGTGTTTTTGTTCATCTGAGTAGTGATTTAAGCCACAACAATGCTAATGCCAGCATTTCTTTACCTCCTTCCTCATTCCTAAACTTCCTCTTTCACCATGCCTCACTCCTTCCTGCTGCCCTGTTTTCTCTACAGGAGGGAGCTCTGGAAGCTACTGTCCAGCCTGAAGACCACTGTGGAGGGTCTCGTGTCCACCAACAACCCCAACGTGTGGTCACGTTACGGCGGCCTGCAGCGGCTCCACAAGGACATGAACAACATCCTGAGCCATGGACTGAAGAACGAGCAGGTCCGAACTCCAGAGATCTGACTGATACCCCACTCTTTTTGTTTTTTGTCCGATCTGTAAACAGATAGCTGATCACTTTCTGTTCGTTTTCCAACCAGCTCTGACAGACTTGTACATTAAAGTTAAAGCATTAATGAAATGTTGATCATCAGATCTGAATGGCTGGTCAAAAGAAACAACATATGTTTGAACATAAAGGAGCCATTCAAGGTGTGTCCCATAACACTACAGTACCATAGTACTGGACAACACACAGAATAGGTCGACAAATTTCCACATTACCCATGTTACACCTGTGATAACAACTTTTGCTTTAGTGGTAAGTGCATGGCAAGTTTGTTGAATTGAAGTTGATTGCAGCTGTATATGCTACGACAAACGGGGTTGACAACTTAGATACAGAAGTAATAAAAACTTAAAAATGTTTATTGTATTTTTGGATTGCCATATGAGTCATTACATTACATTAATTCATTTAGCTGAAGCTTTTATCCAAAGTGATGTACAATTGATATTTATGTCAGAGGTTGCACGGTTGAAGCCGGGTTTCTCACACCAAAGACCAAATGCGTCCTATCCACTGCGCCATCATGAGTCATGATGTTAGTGGGAATGGTAATCTTTGCATTTAATCTTGACTGAAATGCTATGCTATGGGAGGCCTCCCTCGCCATAATGGCTTATTGTATTTATTGACACTGGAATTCTGTGTAAGTGGGTCACGCTAACCGCTGGCTTTATGTTGCAGGTGTACTACAAACAGAGAGACTACTGGCCATTTGTGTGGTGTGTTCGCTACATCAGCCCCCACCTCGCCTCGCATGTTGAACAGGTATGGTCATTGCCCGCCACATGCACGGTGTGAATATTTTTAAGTTTAGTCGGCACACAAATCTCTTAAATTTGCAATGGGAGGTAGGTTTATGTGGGCATAGGTCTAAACATTGCTACCTTGCTGTAGGCTATGTGTATTTATCCTACAGTTATAACTTGTTAGCTTTTAAATCTCATATACAGAGTAAGGTAGAGCTTTCAGATTGTGAACTTACTTTGAATTACAGTTATTTACCTAGAAAAGGTTGGTAATATGGTAACAAGAAAATTTGATATGCAGCACTATCCATAGTTTCAGGCAGGTTCCAACCAACTGAAGAAATAATAGTCATTATTTAGCAATCTCCATCAGCAATTACAGCTTTACGGATAAGACTTTAATCTTGAGGAGTAAAGTGTGAGCATGGTCAAATGTAGTTACAACTACATAATAAGTACTGTAGCATCACTAGTGTTGCTCTTGAGCATAAAGGAAATATAAATCATTAACTGGATTTGCAAAGCTGACCGTGATGAACCATTGATTACTTTTTGAAAGTGTCGTTACAGGTGTCTACCGGGGATTTTATCAGTGTATTTTTTGCACAGTAGTTTTATTGATCTCCTAATCATGAGCCATCTCGTTGTTTTTTTTTTCAGAGCTTAAAACAGTGTTGGAATTTTTGAGAACTGTTCGGTGGTCCAGGGCTGGCTGTTATCTCTCTGTAATTCATAGTCACACACGTGCTTCTGCATTTTATTCACCCTGATATTCACAGCCTATAACATTTGGGAGATAATAAATTGCTGGTGATTACTTGTGAAAAAATAGTAGCCAGGCTGCAAAGTTATCAATGTGTATTATTCATATCCTGATCAATATTATTTTTTAAGTGGCAGATTTGCTAGTTTGTGGCAAACAACCTTATCCTTAAGTAGCTGTTAAATTGCTTTTCTTTTTGGACAGTGAAACTAGATGGTAATTTAAAGCGCCTGCTGCCTGGTGGAAAGAAAAAAAAGCTCCTTCTTTTGAAAAATTGGTATGTGCAATGTTTGTTACATGCAAAGTCAGCAAATATAGGCAAGGCAAGTATATTTGTAAAACACATTTCAACAACAAGGCAATTCAAAGTGCTTTACATAAAACATAAAAGCATCAGGGAAATAAAATAAAAACGTTTTAAAGCAACATAAAATATAATTAAAAGACACAGTTCACACAGTCTGATGCCCTCAGCAGAGTCACTAAACTTTCTGGATAACCTATGGTTTGTGTTGCGGTGTGTTTTGAGGAACAATCACTCTTCAACCCTCGGTCACCTCTTTCAGTTGACTAGCAGGGCTTACAGCGTGCTCAGCCATGATGTAATCATCATGTGATGATTGGTTGTTGATGTCTTGTCTGCCCTGTCCTAGTTTTATGCTGACAGGGTTTTTTTTATCACTCCTCATTCCACTCATTGCCCGCTCTGTTTAGACTGTTAAGCCTATCATCTGCATCGCAACATGCCAGACCTGTCTTTGTCAAACAAACAACGGTATGTTTGGAGTAAATAGATTAACGACTGATAACCACAGAGCCTGAGCGGAGAAAGCAGAGTGTTAACCACAGAAAATCCAAGGAACAAGATCCCATGGACTGGCTGTCTAACAGTGTGGACAAAAAAAAACAACAAATAAGGACATTTTAGTAGTTTCAGTGTTTCAAAAAAACAATTAAAATGTGTACTGTATATCAGATGAATAGTGTTTGGCACTCTGCTATTCAGAATCAGCTTTATTGACAAGCAGGTTTACACAAACAAGGAATTTGATTTGGTGACTTGGTGCATAACAATACACATAAAATCATAAAAATAAATATATAAAATTGTAAATATTAAAAAATATGTTAAAGTTGCATTGTTTGTGGAGTGATAAGCTAAATGTTTCCATTGGATTTACATACACGCCTGCCAGCTGCTTTCCCGTCTACCTCTCCCCTCACATATGGTTCTGCTTCAGATTTCTCCTCCGTTTGTTCGTCCTCAGTTTAGTCACTTGGAGCCGACACTGAGCGGCGGGATGCAGAGCGTCGGTGAAAGCTACAAGGCTGAGCGCTGGCTGCTACACAGCTTACAGGTCCACAGGCTGTCGACTCAGCTCAGACCTCTGCTCCGGCACCTGGGACACACACGTAAATACTACAACGGTGAGTTTGATGTTAATAGGCCAGTTTAATCTAGAAGACATTGGTGTGAAGTGTACACTAAAATAAGGAGCAGATGAAGGTACTCCCCCCATTTCCCTCTTTGTCTGTTTCTGTCTGTCTATGTGACTTTCTGTCCTCTTTCTTTTCCTCTCTGTGTCTTCACTGACTAATTCATTATCTCTCTATATCTTCTCCTCTTACCTCTCTTTGTCGTTTGTGTCGGCCTTTCAGATGATGCCTTTCTGCTGAGCGAGCCCCATGTGACCGCCATGTTCCAGTGTCTGGAAGCTGTAGAGCAAAATAACCCCAAACTGCTGGCTCAAATAGACACTGTCGGGGTAGGTCTTGTGAAATAATAAAGTTTGTCTACTTTGTTGCATTCATATCTCACCCATTATCATTTTGTTATTAATCGTGTTCATGAATGTTTTGAACTTTTGGTTCATTAAATGATGTTACTGACATCTATAACATTTTTTGTTTGCACAAATGTGTATTTATCACTTTAAAATCTATAGATTTGTGGGTTGTTTAATGGAAATCTGTTGTTTAACATCAGAAGAGAGGAAAAAAACTAATGATACTTCAATCCCTCATTATCCCTCTTTAGTGAGTGAAGTTAATTTACTCCAACTGTCGTAAATTCCCCAAAACTGAGGGTGATTTTTAAAGTTCAGGAAAATTTTAAGGAGGGTATTTGGGACTTAACC
>JAPMOB010222072.1:0-10601 GCA_029875015.1 Lepomis gibbosus | reverse complement strand
TTTGGTTGGGGTGGTGGGACTGCTCACGGTGGGTGCTGGAAAATTTCCCTTATTTTCAAATCCAAAACTTGACAGGTATGGGTAGATGTTGACGATGTGTCAGAAATGTGTGGGAAGCCGTTGTGACGCATCGTTGAGTAGCTCACACATAACGACTGGCAACCGCCGATCAACCACAGATTTACTCCCAATCACAGCCTGACGCTCCCTGAGCTCGCCGAGTGGCAAATTGGGCTAAAAATCGTGTAGTGTGAACTAGGCTTAAGTTATCATGTTGATGTGCAAACTTTCCTTTCTCGTTTGATTTGGTTAAAAAAAGAAAGGAAACTACAAACATCTATGTAAAAATTGTGCCAGTAGTTAGGACATCACCTGTTGAAACCTTGAGATCACTTGCAATTTTTTCCCTGGTTTTAAGGTTGAGCTGGATAAGAAATTCAAGAATCAGACATGTGGCCTGTGTGGTGACTTCAACGGAGTCCAGCATTATAATGAGTTCACTGATTCAGGTAAATACTAAATAATAAAACTTAAAACAAACTGCGTAAAGTACTCACATTTGCTAAAACATTTTTTCCCCTCAGAAGGAGGGCATTCTATAACTCCTGTTTATTATGGGGAAGCATGGAAAGTCAATGGTCCTACGGAAAATTGTGAGGCAATCTCTACAGCCCCACAGACCTGTGAAAATCAGGTATGTTAAAATGGATTTGCTTGAATTAGTTTTACATTTTAGCATTTAGTTTTTAAATTAAATTTAAATAATTAATATACTCTGATCCACAGATAGACCTCTGTAAGAATCTGCTGTCAGGACCTGCATTCCACAGATGTCAAAACCTGATTGATATTGACTCCTTTGTCAAAGCCTGTGTGGAGGACCTGTGCTACTGTAAAAGCAACAATACCTCATGCTTGTGTTCAACCATATCAGAGTACTCCCGTCAGTGTGCTCATGCAGGCGGGAAACCACAGCAATGGAAGAGTGCACAACTGTGTGGTAAGAACACCAGTCAAAACATTTACATGTTCGGGCTTTGATGTTTTCACTGTATTTGTATCAGAATCACAGTTTTGAAATTGTAAAATTGTAAAATTGATTTTTGTTGGATAGAAAAAACATGCCCTTTCAACATGGTGTATAAGGAATGTGGTAGTCCCTGTTCTGACTCCTGCAGCAACCTCCAGAGAAGCCAAGTATGTGATGATCACTGCATAGATGGATGCTTCTGTCCATCTGGTAAGTTTCCTGATTTTAAAACCAGCACAGATCATGTTTGTACATAGAGCAGCAAATGTTACAAAATAAGGATGTAGTTTTAGCAGCAGGCTAGCACCTGTGTTTTGGTATTTTCTTGCTTAAAAGACTGAGTTAACTACTTCATGTATGAGCTTATCAGATTCATTACCTTTGTGCTTAAGTCCTCTCAACACTCATCTTTGTATACTTTTGATATTTCACCGGCCACCGACAATAAAATCTAAATAAGGTGCTTGGATTTAATGCAGTTTTTTACATTTTGAATGGAGATATGTGGATATACTCAAAATTCTTTGCCTAGTGTCTTGTCTGACAAGCATTTTGTCAGTCATCTGGAGTCAGGTGGGGAGTCGCCGACACACACACTTCAAAAGCACACACGGAGATAGTCTGTTCGTTTTAACTGATGTATTTATTTTCTATACTCCGGTTGACTTTCCAACAACGAAAACAAATAAAGAACTTAAATAAAAAGACCAACACATAATTTCTACCACTAATGTGAAGCACTGCGGTCAGAGAACTGTTGGCTCTCCGCCATCTAACTCATCCGCAGGCCCTGCAAATAGTCTACTTAAAGGCAACCTATCAGCGCCTTAGAGACGCAGAATCAAGGAGGAGCATAAATTCATAAATCACAACAATCAAAAGTTAGCTCAAAACACCAGTTTTCTTATCTGATTTAAACAACTCAGTATGGCTCCAACACCTAGTAAAAAATGTTGTTGACTTTGCTTTTGTCCTTTAAACTTATGTTAAGATATGTTCTGGTAGTTCATGCATGCACATTTTGTAATTGAGAGCACAAATTAAGCAAATCAAAGGTAATTTCCTTTTCTGATGACACCTACTGGGCTCCGCTCACTTGGGACACTGTGGTGTTAAAACAAGTGGTAAAAAATATTTTGCAGCACTACACATGTACTGTGTTAACAGGGTTTGCAATGTGTAGAGCAGTTTACGGTTGGCTTAAGATTAATCAGGTCATTATTTTTCTCCCAAGGGACTGTCTTCGATGACATTACAAAAAGTGGGTGTGTTGCTGTTGACCAGTGCTCCTGCTTACATAATGGCAAGCCATACAAACCAGGCGAGTCATACTCAAGTCCGTGTAGAAAATGGTAATTACTTCACTCTCTTCACTTCATTATAATGTACATTTACAATATGCATGTTTATGTGGCTTTGTCCAGTTGAACTGACTGAACTCTGTTGACAGCACTTGTACCCACGGGGAGTGGATCTGTAAGCAGAGGAACTGTCCTGGTATCTGCTCCATACGGGGTGGCTCCCACATCTCCACCTATGATTATAAAACATACACGTTCCATGGACTCTGCTCTTATGTCCTCACCCAGGTGAGGCATTTAAACTGAAATTAAAACAAACTGACAGTATTTGTAAATAAGCAAACCGTTTGTAATTAAGTGCAATTTTATCTTTGTGATATTAGGAAACTAATGGAACTTTCAGTGTCCTTGGTGACCTGGTCAAATGTGAAAAATCAGATCAAACAACTTGCCTGACTGCAGTCACTCTTCTACTGCCTAATCAAGTGGTAAAATTATATTCTATTATGGCTACTCTCCTAATAAAGTGAAACTATTCTCCCTTACATATCTGTTGGAAAGTCTGAGATTTACTCAGAAGTTTTTACATATTAAATATATATTTATATTTATCATTCTGTATTTTTTCAATTGCAGATGATTGTAGTTGAGGCCAATGGACAGGTTACCTATAACAAAATGATCTCTCACCTGCCTTTATACAGGGGTGAGTGGTTGTTTCTTTTTGGTGTGCATTCTTCTATAAACTCACGAGATATAAATGAGTTTGCTGAAAAAACATTCTCTTTATTCAAAATATATTTTCCTGCTCAGATGACATCACAGTCTTCAGCCCATCGACATTCTTCATTGTAATCCACACCACCTATGGGCTTCAACTTGAGATTCAGCTCAAACCCATTATGCAGGTTTACATCAAAGCCAGTGTTTCAAATAAAGGAAAACTGAACGGTGTGTTTTACTTTTTGAGCACTTTTGATTATAGTGTCAAATATCCACCTTTGTCAAATATCCACATTTTGTAGCAAGAATTTAATTACGTACTAAGTCAAAGTCATTGTCTTTATCCAGGCCTTTGTGGAAATTTTAACAATGTCGGAGCTGATGACTTCAAAACCACAAATGGATTGATTGAGGGAACAGCTTGGACATTTGTCAACACATGGAAGACCAAATCAAGCTGCCCCGATGTGACAAACATACTTAGGGACCCCTGCATTTTGAGTGTAGACAATGGTAGGTCACAGACCACATGTTCCATATTTTTAATTTCATTCTTCACAACACTCTACCGGTAAACATGTTTATTTGTTTTTGTAGAGAAATATGCCAAACACTGGTGCTCCATGCTGACAGACCCAAAAGGGATTTTCTCTCAATGTCATTCTACAATAAACCCTCAAGACTATCATACTGTAAGTAATGATTTCTTTTTGTATGCATTCTAATGTGTGTGGACATGTCTTAATATATTTGTGGGTCTAAAAAAAACACAAGCCCACTATTCTTGTGGTGTCTGACAGCGATGTGGAGACCAAAATGCTGGACCCCACAGGTTTAAAGGGCTGTTTGAGGGTTAAGACTTGGTTTTAGGGTCAGGCAATGCATCATTTCAATGACAAGTCCCCATGACACAAGTATGTATTTACTGTGTGTGTGTGTGTGTGTGTGTGTGTGTGTGTGTGTGTGTGTTTTATGTTTTTAACAACTGCTTATTTCAACTATTCAGTTTTTTCTGCTCCTCTCCACAGTCCTGTCTATATGACACTTGCAGCTGTGAAAAAAGTGAGGACTGCATGTGTGCTGCAATATCCTCCTATGTCTATGCATGTGCTACTAAAGGCCTCTTACTAAATGGATGGAGGGACACCGTGTGCCGTAAGTTAAGCCCAAACTGTCAAATGTGAAATAAATGCACTCCGCATGAATGTATATTTAAAATAAATCTGTTTCCTTTTCAAAAGAGAAATACACGACTGGCTGCCCTTCTACTTTTGCATATGACTACCAAATGACAAGCTGTGGTCGCACCTGTGGCTCTCTTAGTCAGTCAGACCCATCATGTGAGGTTGAATTCACCCCGCTTGATGGCTGCGGCTGTGCTGAAGGAACTTACCTAAATGAGAAGGGAGTGTGTGTGTCAGAGTTACAATGCCCCTGTAATGTGGGAGACACGCTGGTACACCCTGGGCAAATGATGACGATTCAAGGACAATCATGGTAAGGATTTCTATGTTATGTTTTTTATGATTTTTGGTGGGGGATTTTATGTTGTTATTAGTCAGCTGATGGTGGAGAGATCGCAGGAAGTGAGAGGAGAACATAATGAAAGGGAATGACATGCAACAAAGGTCTCTTACAGGAGAGTGATTATCAGCATGAAGGTATGTAATATTACAAAACAAATAGCCTACCAATGCTTGCCTTGCATAATGTAGCAGTCCCTCAAGCACCTCTACTGCTCATTGCTGAGATAAAGGCTAGCGCTCTCCACAGCATAACTGTTTAACATGGGTATGATAAGGAATATATTTAATTTCAACAACAAAACATCACTATATTGTACTGTATGTAATGAAGAACTACCCTCACTGGCTTTGCCAAAAGGCTAGTCTGTAACTTTCCTACTCTTTATTCTTTTCACTAAAGGGGGGCGGTTGTGGCTCAGGAGGTAGAGTGGGTTCCGTTAATCGGAAGGTCAGCGGTTCAATTCCCGGCTCCCCTGGGCTGCATGTCGAAGTGTCCTTGGCAAGACACTGAACCCCAAATTGCGGCTGTTCCGCCTCTGTGTGAATGTTAGTTTCTGTTTGAGTACTTAGGCTCAACACTCATATGAATGTGAATGAATGGTGAATGCAGAAGTAGTGTAAAAGTGCTTTGAGAGGTCAAAGAGACTAGAAAGGCGCTATACAAATACGGAGCACTTACACCTAAAGCAAATGCTTTATTGCTCTTTTTTTATCATCAGGCCTAAAAGACAGATGGACACATAATTTTATTGCTGTCAAGTTAGCCTATGTTTGCGGACAATGACTTAATGATTGAGGAACATTGCAGATCCTAATTGCTAGACCATTTAGGCAATATCTTCTAGTTTGTTTTTGCTTAAGCAAGAAATTGTGAAAAAAATTGTGAGAATTAACAGGAAAAAGTTTTTTTCTTCCTTGCCCACTTTACTTGTCTTTGTGTGCATTTCAGCTCTTGCCACAGAGGAAAACTAAGCTGTACAGGACCTCAGCTAAGTGAATGTATGTATAAAGCACTCAATCTTTTAACATAGTATTCCTTCTATAGCAATGCATAGTATGAGCAACACCAAGCTTACGGTGGTGTCCTTTGTAACACACTATCATCATCACTGTCATCAGCATGCACGTATCCAATGGCTTTCTTCAACTGCTCAAGCGAAAAGCCAGGTGCGCAGGGATCTGAGTGCCAAAAAAGCTGCCAGACACTGGACACAGTTTGTGTAAGATTGAGCCTCATGACTTTTACTGAATATTCAACACAATAACTAAAGCAGCAGGATGACATGTTAAATACATTGCTGTTACGGTGTTTAGGTCAGTACACATTGTATCTCAGGCTGTGTGTGTCCAGCTGGCCTAGTGTCAGATGGTAATGGAGGATGTATTAAGGAGGATCAATGTCCCTGCACATATAATGGAGAATCCTATAATTCTGGACAGACTGTCGCTGTGAAATGCAACACCTGGTGAGCCCTTTAATCCTTTCCACACTAATGTGGTGCTCTGTTAGCTTACTGTGTGTGTTTTTTTATTGGAGATATATAACATCTTGACATTTCTTCATCTATTTAAATCATAGCACTTGCAAAAGCAGGATATGGGAATGTACAGATAATGAGTGTGGAGGAATGTGTACCATATATGGAGAAGGGCATTACATCACTTTTGATGATAGCAGATTCTCCTTTAATGGGGACTGCGGCTACATCGTCTCTCAGGTATAGTACTAATTTATGTTTAGTCTGTGATTTGTCAATAGTCATTCTTGTGATACTGACATCAGTATCTTGCAGGATTACTGTGGGGATGATACAGATGGCACCTTCAGGGTCCTGACTGAGAGCATCCCATGTGGAACAACTGAAAGCATCTGCTCCACTTCTATAAAGCTCTACCTAGGGGTACATAACACCATTTTCTGCATTTAAAATCATTTTTAAAAGCTGAAAATAACATTGCATGTTTTGTTTCTTTCAGAACAGTGAAATCATTCTTTCAGAGGAAAATATCAAAGTTATCAAACAAGACAAAGGAAATGACATACCCTTCCATGTCAACACTATGGGTATATATCTTGTCATTGAGGCAAAGAATGGCCTTGTTCTCATTTGGAATAAGAAGACAACACTCATGATCAAACTCAGCTCTACATTTGAGGTGGGTGAGCAGATATACTGGTATTCTAGCAAATGTTGCCATTTCACAAATTAACTAGATCTTATTTTTATCCAGGGAAAAGTCTGTGGTATGTGTGGGAACTATGATGGGAATATCCAGAACGATTTCACCACTAGAAACAAAGAAGTTGTGGTTGATGCCTTTAAGTTTGGAAACAGCTGGAAAGTGTCACCTACCTGCCCCAATGCAGATGTACTAAAAAATCCCTGCAGTCTGTACTCACACAGACAGGCATGGGCATTAAAACACTGCAGCATTGTCACCAGTAAAGTATTTGATAGTTGCCATTCAAAGGTAAGAAAAGTGTTACATGGCATGTAAATGCAAACATAGTCATCTTTAAACTGTCTACATAATGACTTTCTATAAAATTAGGTAGCAGGATAGAATTCAGCCTCTACTTACATTTACAATTGTTTCTTTGAAAAAGGTGAATCCAAAACTCTATCATGAAGCCTGTGTGAGAGACACATGTGCCTGCAACACAGGGGGAGACTGTGAGTGTTTCTGCTCAGCTGTTGCAGCCTACGCAGCAGCCTGTAGCAGGGCTGGAGCCTGCGTGAAATGGAGAACTCCCGAAATCTGCCGTGAGTGTTTTGTTTGTTTCTGGAGATAAACAAAACATACCGCGTATGGTCATAATCATCATCTTCCAGCATTGTCATTTTAATTATTTTAACATTTACAAATACAGCCTGAGCATCAGATTATTATGATTATTATGGTTTTATACATAATGATCTTTTGATAATCATGAATATTTTCTTGTATGTTTTTAATGTTTGCTTTCTTTTGTTTCTGTAGCTCTATTCTGTGATTACTACAACGATGACGGAGAGTGTGAATGGCACTATGAGTCTTGTGGAAAACCATGCATGAAGACATGCAGGAATCCCTCAGGAATCTGCTACAATAAAATTCCACCATTAGAAGGTACAAATGATATGATGTGATGTGTATGTAAGTTGAAGGTTATAATGATTTAGAGAGAGTTGACTGACCATTCATCCTCTTCTCTAGTAAAGCAATCGTGCTTACTGTGGTGACTTTTTATTCATGTTCACCACTCAGAGATTGTCATGTGGTTTAGCCTAGACTTCCCATCTGTATCTATTCTACGCTAATTTTGCAATTTACAGTAACTTTTTCACTTTTTAAGGCTGCTATCCAAGATGCCCACCTGAACGGTCTTATTTGGAAGAAGCTACCATGAAATGCTTGTCAAAGGAGGAATGTGGCTGCTATGATAATGAAGGAAACCATTATAAAGAAGGGGAGGTCATCACCCCTTCAAAGAAAAACTGTCACAAATGGTAGGAGATTTTCCATCTTATTAATGTTGCAATTGATGCTTTACATTCTTTTTACAAAAACTGATATAATGAAATGATGTATGCCAAAATCATGCAATCATGTTGTTTAGCTATATTATAAAATGAAACTATTGCAGCATTAGCATTAGCCTCATTCAGAATATACTGTAATACGTAAGTAAGTCCATATACAGTAAATAAAATAAGGTAATTGTGAAAATACTTCTACATGAGACAGTTCATGAACCCTGCACTGTCACAGTTTGGGAACCCTGGATAAATACATGAATATAGGCCTACACTGAATTCAAGTTTCTAGACATATTGTACATTTAAGTCCCCATGTCATCCATGCCGTACAACACTGAGCTACTTGTCACAATGCCTGGTTGTTGGAAATTCAGACTTAAAGCGATGACACCTGTAGTCAATGTCCTGGACACTGATGTTTTAGATGCAGACACATGGGTGGATTGGCTGGAACGGACAGTCCTCAGGGAGTTATTAGTAAAGAGTGAAGTTTTAATAAAAAAACAAATTTTAAAAATATATGGTTTTTCATGGTGCTGTGTGAACTGTTTTAAATGTCAGTCTTTAACATTACTTTTCTTTTACACTGAAGTAAAAACTCTGTATATATTGTAATTAATGATTGGACAACATTGATGTGCACATAATCACAGAGGTTTCTGTCGCGCTTGTAAAAAAAAATTAACAAGCATGTCTGTCATGTGAATCACCCCAGAGATTACCGATGGAACAGATATGTGCTGCCTTTCACTAGTGTATAAGGAAAGTTATTATGGACTAATAATTATCATGGATGACAGAGGCTGTTATGAATCATTCATTATCACATATTGCACAAAATTTGCAGTTCACTACTGGATTTGGATCGACACACCAACAATCGTGCCTTTCCTCCCATTAAGACAAGATATCAAACAGGCAGGGTCAAAGAAATTACCTCAGTGCGCCTGAGGAAAATACTAGTCTGGTGGTGCGGTTCTGTGTTTTACGCCATGTGCAAACACTGAATTTGTAACCTCTATATGTATATATTGTGTTTGAAGTTTTTTATTTCATTTACCTTTTAGCTATTGTTCGTCAACGACGGTGGAGTGCAGCTATGATGTTCAAGGTGAATATGGTTATGAGTGTGATTGATTGTTGTCATTGAGGAAAATATCAAAACATAGATATTAATTAAAAATACAAATGTATGAACCTATTGAAATAATAAAGATTTGTTTAATTCTTATACAATTATTTATTTTGCAGCTTGCACTTGCCCTTATAAAGGACATATATACAAGTATGGAAATACAGTCTATGAAACGCATGATGGAGATGGAACCTGTATCATTGCTGTTTGTGGAGTAAATGGAAATGTTATCAGAAAAATAGAGCCATGCCCCACACCCACACCAACACCAGGCTTTAATTTTACAACAAGCGGTAAGAATAAAACTCTTTAAGTGGACAACAAAGATGTAGAATGTGTTCCTTTTAAACATAGCTTGATGATGTATTTTTTTTACATTAACAGAAACCTCCACCACAACAATATACACAGAAAAACCCACCACTTCCACACCACCTACAACAATGACAACAGGAACCTCCACTACAACAACTATCACTGAAAAGCCCACCACTGTCACACCATCAACGACAACAACAACAGGATCCTCGACTACAATCACCACAGGAACCTCCACTTCAACAATGTACACAGAAAAGCCCACCACTGTCACACCATCAACAACAACAACCTCAGGAACCTCTACTTCAACAATATACACAGAAAAATCCACCACTGTCACACCATCAACAACAACCACCACCACCACCACCACCACAGGAACCTCCACTGCAACAACAGTCACAGAAAAGCCCACCACTGTCACACCAACACCAACCACAGGAACCTCCACTACAACAATATACACAGAAAAACCCACCACTTCCACACCACCTACAACAACGACAACAGGAATCTCCACTACAACAACTATCACAGAAAAGCCCACCACTGTCACACCATCAACAACAACATTGCCTCCACCCACAAGCCCCAGACCTTGCTGTGAGTGGTCAAACTGGGTGAGTGGTCATTACCCTGACGATGACCCAGAAGGTGGAGATTATGAAACCATTCAAGAAATTACTAGTCCAGATTTGAGTGTTTGCAGAAAACCTCTGGAAATAGAATGTAGAGCAAAACGTTGGCCAGATGTACCATTAAATGAACTAAGTCAAAATGTAACATGTGATTCAGAGGTTGGACTTATCTGTCATAACAAAGACCAAAGTCCATTACCTACCTGTTATAACTATGAAATACGAGTTAAATGCTGCATAATTAATTGTGATGTTATAACCACAACTGTACCATTAACAACCACAGTTACAGAAAAGCCCACCACCTTCACAACATCAACAACAACCACAGGAACGTCCACTACAACCACAGTCACAGAAAAGCCGACTACTGTCACACCATCAACGACAACCACCACAGAAACCT